>WHPZ01580210.1:0-27326 GCA_016617965.1 Macrosiphum rosae
GTTGGTGGGTAAAAATCGCCTGTTACGGTAGGCGATTTTTACCTCAGGCGATTTTTACCCCCCGGTAAAATTTATAGGGGGGTAAAAATCGCCTGTTACACCGGCTTTAGCTACCTCGTAATATATTCTGAGGTACCGTGGTTAATCGTCTGGTAAGAACATATAAACACTTTGGTTTACCAAAGGCTTACCATGTATTGGTCCGATCACAGAAAAGTATTTTTATGCACGTACACGCAAACGCGTATAGTGGAAACCCACATAATTAAACGGGTGTCAGCGGTAATGGTTATTGGGTACAACAATACATCATCAGTTTCATTATTTTGGTGTTTAATAGTGCCTAAATATGAATTATAAAATCGAATTATATAAAAGTATGTTTCATGCAGATGAAGAACGATTTTATACTTCCATAAACATTTCTAGTAAGTTAATTTTTTTGTTCCATAAATCTTAATAATATCTTAATAATTTTCCATTTTAATTATACTTTCTTTTTGGTATTTTATTAGTAAATCGAATAAATATAATTAATGTACCAAACCAGGTTATGTATTATAATATTATTCTTATTCAGTTTCGTTGTGGTCCATGGTATATAGCTTGCTGTAGCTTGTTATAAACGCAATTTATTGTTTTGAAGTTTGCCGTTTGGTTGAATCGGTTGTTTAAATTTGAAAATCGTTTAATGCTATGAATAAAATACTGTATAAATATGACTGACAAAAGAATTAAACTTAATGGTGCAACTTCTAGAAAATTTGCCTTAGAAAAGAAATTATGAAATGCCCTCGTTGTTTTTCAAGTTCCTAAATTAGAAAGTTATTTCATGACAAATAAAACTGAAGATTCGTCATGTATGCGTATTAATTGTCAAATGTAGCCATGTAGGGGTGGCAATAAAATTATACCTAGGGCGTCATAACTCTAAACACCTACGTCTCTCTGCATACAACGGTACTACCATACCATTGATTTTTTTCATTGATTTAAATGCTTAATGAAATCTCGGACTGGCATAATTTTATTGGCCACGACCATTTCGGTCGGGTCACTCGATGGTTCGACTGAAACCGTTTGCATCGAGTCACCACCACCCGCCGTAGACGGTGAATCGATCTTTGCGTCGAGGCGGCGGAAGCACCGACCCGATATCGGATGCGCATCACCCGCAAAAGCAGCCGTCTGCATCGCCGCGTTCGACATTGAACTGCGTGTCGCCTGGACGCAGAAATCACTGCGACTTGTCAACGCACGATTTTTCAGGGCGGACAGCTCGTCGAAAACTCGGTACGTTGCGATCGATTGGGCGGATTGCCGTGAGCTAATCTCGACGATGTATTATTCTGTACTGAAAGTGCAGCGATATTCGACATGATCATTGAATATAGATATTATCTGATAAACAATTAATATTATATTATTTTATATAAGGAAAGCGTGTTGTACAATAATTTTAGAATAGTATAATGAATTATTCGTTTAGTGTTCGTTGTTAGAATAATACAGAAATAATATTGTTATACCTTCTGTGGTCTACTGTTGGTCTGCGACACAAAAATTAATAATATACATTTCAAACACTAAAATATTATACATAGTTGACCACGGCAACGAGATTGTAAAAACTTTAGTCTCGAAAATAAATATATTACTTTATTAATTATTAATAAATGTTAATTATGAAAGTTCACTCTGCGAAAGTACTAAATTCCCCATTAATATAATATAGCCAATATAACTAATTCCATAAGTGTACAGTTAACAAATAATTTGGTAATCCTTATATTTTGGTACCTAGTTGTTTAATATTGGCTAGCATGAATTTACTTTTAGGTAGGTAATAGAACTGTTATAAAAACATAAAAAGTAGGTACTTACAAACAATCGTAACTGCAGACAATAAATAATAAATTTATATCTTAATACTGCAACAGCCGTAACTATTTACTGGTAACTATAATAAAGCCGGGTGGGCACAACACTATTATGTCCTGTGGGTGGATCCGATATATATTATGGAAAACACAAGAATAATGAACCGTTGTTTAAAGTTTAGGCTTTAGAAAATAATTTCTTCAAACAACGTTTACTGAATTATGTAGATCAGATAACTAATAAAGGATTTAATGCTTCAATTAAAATATAAATCTAATATAAATGTAATATTAGAGGGGCTAAGTCCCTCCCCCCCTAAATTGGGCCTATGTGTATTATTCTGGTATTATTTAGTGTGTTTATCATGAAGATACACCTATTAAATATTGTATATTTGCACATACATACTTCAGATACATTATGTTAGGACGTTAAGTACACGTGTGTGGTGTTTGACTGTGCAATGAGCGTATAAGTAAGTATAGGGAACCTAAAACGCATGTATAATAATATAATTAGTGGTTGTGGTGGTTGTATCATAGTAATAGATATATAGTATTACACGATTTTGTAAGTTACAGACTACAACAATGCATAGGTCAGTATTATTATAATGTTGCTCGATCAATATTCAATATAGACAATAATGATAACAATAATATAATTTTTCAAGTATAAATGATAAGATCCAATTTTATTCGAAAATAAATACGACATGGGCATGAACTAGTTTATTCAATTTGAATAATAAATCAGTTATTTATATATAATCAAATGCAATGACACAATGCAACTAACATGCTCCGTCACAAAAAAAAAAAGTATAAAAGGTATATATACTAGGGAGAAGAATTATAGGTATATTTGCTTTAAAATTTTTTTTCTACTTTCGTTGCTGGAAGGCGAGAGGATTTTCGGTGGTCGTGACGACCTATTGCTCGCAACAAAATTTATTGGCCAGCACTACTGCAGTAATTACTTACATGTTCTATACAATTATATAAAAAATAAAATACTTTTTCCCTATAATAATATGTATATGTATTTTATAACGATTATTATTTATTTTACAGTGACGACTCATAATTTTTATTTACGAGTGTGTAACACAAATTGTAAAGGTAGGTATATAAAAAACAATCTCGCTCGTAATTGAAATATACAATAATAATTTGTATTTTTATTGCACCGAAGACGCTTCTTACATATTAGTTGAACTCACATTATTCTTTCATTTTAATTTACCTACTAAAATAATAAAGCTATCAATTTCTTTATTAAACTCAGGATTTTTTTTAATCATCCGACTTTTAATAAAATAAACGATTATAGTATGTACTTATACAGTTTTTACCAATATATGTACGGAAATTAAACACCAATTAGTTGTTGGAAATCGTCTATAGAATAATTAATTAGGTAATAAATTACTTTTAGAAATTAAAATATTTTCTTCAACAAAAAATAGGTTGAAATGTTGAATATTAATTTAAAAATGCAGTATTACACTATATACAGTAGATGTAAAAGGTTTGACTATATACATAATATTATTCTGAACATCTTTTATGTAATTATGTTGAAATAATTACATCTTGCATGACACTGAACAATGTATAAAAAATATTCATGATACATTTACGTTATAATAAATATAACAATATACTTGTATAATAATATTATGTACGATTCAAATGTTTCGTCCAAGATTTATAATATACTGTGTATTTTCAGATTTTCACTTTTAATTACCTCGTTAAAATTATAATAGGTAAGTGCGGTAAACAGAGTTCATTGCTCAAAAACTTAAAAGTTTTTTTTTAAGTACAATAACTGTACAAACTAGCTAACATTTAAATCGGTATATATAACACGTGTCACGTATAACCTACATAAATATACATAAAATATAATATAACATAATATAATATACATAAAACAGAATCCAATATAACAGACCGAAACATATAGTTACCTACCTAGCGCATATTGTAGTAACGTAAAAATAAGATAAATACAAAAAAAAATCATGTCAATAGTTTTATTAAAATTGGATGTTAAAGTTAAGAACCTGTATGATTCTCTACACTTATACGTGATGGAGAACAATACCAGACGTAAATATTAAAATAACGCTAATACCTACCTTCCTCCAAGTGTTCACAGGGCTCTCGAGACTCGAGATCGTGTTTTCGAAAATTTGATTAGCTACATCGCACACAGCAATGTACGCGTGCAGCATAATTTTATGTAAAATATGCATATAATGCAATATCCGTGATTAATATAATATATTAAAATATATTAAATGCCTTACCTGATACTGTAGCCGCCTCCGCTATATGCTGTGGCAGTTTTAGGTAACACAAAATAATACTTTACTAATCATTAAGTATCTTATTGTACGTAAATATCCCCCTGTACCACTCTTATATAGTTATATATATATATATATTGTTGGCTTAATATTACGCACATTGTAATCTTATTTTCATAAACAGTTATGTATTTCTGTTCCTCATTACCCTTCGAGGGTGTTACTTAATAATAATAATATTTGTATTGTTATTATTATTAAATAAAAATAAAAAAATCACGATTGAAATAATGAAACTACCCGATTCGAATTTCGAACACATTCCTCAAAAGAAACTCAGTTGTCGTTCGCATGATTCAGTATTAGGAGGTTGTTACTGAGATGGCTGGTGCTCATGCACTGATTAAAGGGACGACTCGGATATGCTGACCAGTGACCAGAGAGTGGTATTCGGCTTTATCAAAAGTTTTTCGTGTGCCTGGGAACTAGATTTCTCTTCGGCGGCAACGACCTTTTTTGACCGTTCCTTTTCTTTAGTGGAATATATGAAAATCACACGCCCTACGTTTTACCGTTGTAATACTTTCTTAGTCCGTGATCGTATAATACAGATCGTCCTTTTAGCCGGTAACAATGGTTTTATTGCGGATGAACGTTTTCTAAGGGCGACAGTCCGACCGTTATTTATTGGTCTATTACATTTTAGTTTATTTATTATAATGTGTGAGCATATCATTACAATATAATAATTTTACAATTGGTACATTGTTCAGTATTAAAAAACTACATAAGCCTGGCATTTTTCGAAGACATATTTTATAAATAATGAAAGGTTTACAACAAAATTAAATTTAAAAAAAAATTAGAAAACTCTTTTTAAAAACACAAATATTGTTCGAGAAATGATTGACACTAAAATAGATCAGCCTGTATGGACTGGAAAATAATCTGATTTAAGCTTTAATTAAAATGAAATTCATTAAAAACATGTTCCATACAGTAAAAATTGAAAAACCAAATTAAAAAAAAATATTTTTAATAGAATTCCATTAAATAATTTTTGGCCAACACATCATATTTAGACTTTTTGTATACTCATATATAGTATATATCATATAGTTATTATACTACGAATCAGTGAACAATATCGCAACACTCTATGTTTTAAGGGGATATATTGTTAATGGCATAAAAATAAATATTTCTAAATAATTTGTTAATAATCTCTAGAATGCGCCACATATATGTTATAGGTACCATATAAGTCAATAGATATATGCCTTGAAATAACTACCTATTATTAGTTTTGTTTCTGGTGCTATAGTAAATTACACTATACTGAATATACGCATGAACATAAGTAGGTACATAACATAATATAACACTATTATGTACCTAGTCGAATAATTCAATTTGTATACGTGTCAATATAATATTCTCGTAATGTTATTTTAGATTTTGGGTAGAGCGATGAAAGTATTGGTTTTACAATGATGAGTTTTTGTGTGTCTGAAGACAATTTTTATAAAAGGAAAAATATTCCATCATCAATATTGAGGGTTAATTCTGATTACAAATTGGATCTAGTTTGTACTTGTGAGGAGAGAGGAAGTAAAAATATCAAGTATATTTTTATAAATAATCGGTAAAAATAAATACGGAAATACGGAAATATTTACCAGTCTTAGAAAAACGGTTTTGTTTTTTTGTAATTCAAATTGAATAGCCGTGAAATACCTACTTGAAATTTTCCTCAAATATTTATTCTAGCATTTTCTAAATATGTAATATGATAAAATATAATTAAAGGTCCTAACATTATTTTGGACTTATTGTTTGTTTTATATGTTTTTTTGAAAAATTCTCAGATTTTGATGAGTTTTGTCAAAATTTAAACTTTAAATTCTTATGAAAAAAATTGTACCGATGTACCTACCTATATTTAGTATTATTCAATAATTGATCAATTATTGCTTTTATAACAATTTATGAGGAAATTAATATTAAAGTGAAAAATCTTATATCGACAATAGTTAGATAAAAACTAATAAAAATAAAAATTTTCTTATGCCTATATAAATAGCTTATGAGTCAAAATATTTTTAAAATGTCTTCATGTACATGGAAATTTTTCATAAAACATGAAAATTTAAAGTATCTATACGGTTATTATTAGTATTTAAATTACAACAAAAAAACTAAACTGATTTGGTCGATAACTGGTTATGTTGTCGTAAAAATTTTCGTTTTTCCTTAACTTTTTTTTTGTTTTTCCCGATGCTGATGAAAACTCCTGTGAATTACTCTTGACCCCTCCAATATACCAACTAGATTCACTTTTCTACCAGAAAATCGAAGAATTTTTACTGCCACAAAAGATTACGATGTCAGACACAAAAAATAGAATCACACATCATTATAAAATCAATACATTCATTGCTCCGCTCAGAATCTATAATATATAGTAGGTAGGTCATAATAGGTCATCGCTCTGCTGTACAGTAGGTAGGTGTCGAATACTGGAGTGCACCTAGTCATTGAGAAGGTCACTGTAATGGATAGGTTAAATCTAAATTTAATAATAATTCATTATATATTTATAGATGATGAAAAACGATTCTGAACGAAGACAGTCTAATTTTTGACGGTTGTTGTTATTTAAACAATCGTTTTAATAATAATATTGATATTTTAATAAAATAAATGTTAGTATTTTTTTCCACCCGACTATTTTTTTTAAAAGTACTGGGAAGTTTCATTATTGACCTCCCACAAGTACCGACTAGATCCAATTTCCTACCAGAAACTTCCTTCGAAGTTGATTATCGGAGCATTTTTTCTACTAGATAAAATGGCTTCACACGCAGAAGAAAAAAAACACACATCATTGTAAAATCAATACATTCTTCGCTCCCCAGAATCTAATACGAACATTTGTTCAGACTGTAATATTATTTTTTAGATAAAAATTTTGTTTTGTAACCAAGGTTGCCAACAAATTAGTGAGGCTATACTACTTACTATCCATGACAAGGGTCATTTTTAAATGCGATGATATAGGTGATACATATCATTGAATTAAATGTAATATATCCCTCACAATATCCCAATCAATGGTGAGATACACTAGATATCTGTTATACAGTGTGTAAACGCTCATTGAAAACACTCAATATCTTTGCGTAGAGCCCTGCAATTTGAATTCTGATTTTTGTTGGTACATCTTTTCATAGCCTTTGCCTTAACTTAATTTGATTTGCACATGCGCAGTACAACTTTTTTTTCTTAAATGACAACCACTTATTTTAACCACTAACTATTTTTTGCCTAATTTTTTAATGAATTTTGGTGGTTTAACCAACTCCCTAAGTCCAAAATTGACCAAATTACAGCCAATCAACAAAAATACTGCAAAATAAGCAAAATGTTTAGATTTTTTTACTATAATTCTTAAAATAATTATTCTAAAATTGTTTAGGCTTAACATTTTAACCCCTAATTATTTAGGTAATATTTAGGTGATACATAAGTAAATGGATCTATTGGAATTTATTAATAATTTGTTCTTCAGTCAGTTGATTGCATGTTGCTGTTATTATTATATCTTTTAAATTTCGAAGATTTATAGGATGATTGGCATACATTAAACTAATAATAAATTCCAATAGATCCATTACATGTAACATAATAAACAACATATTTATTTATGTATCACATAAATATCACCTAAATAATTAGCGGTGAAAATGTTCACTAAATCACTTTAATATAAATAAAATGATATCTAACACTTTTTGATTTAATATATATTAGGTAATTTGTTGAGTACTATTCTTTGGTATTTTTATGTAAAAAATTATATGTGGTACTACATTTATTGTGTTTGCATTCAGTCTTCTGCCTAAGTGACATAGGTTGTCGTGTTACTCCTATTGGCAATAAGACTAAGGTTTCATAAATCATAATTACCAATTAGGTATGTTCAACACATTCTATTATTCCAGTGATACAATACCTTTTGGTCAATGATTGTTTTTATAAATATTATAATTAGTATTTATCATGACATTTTTAGTTTAGACATTTAGGTTAGGTTAGGTTGCCTAATTTAGTAGCCTAACCTAACCGGAACTTGGATAATTAATGATTTATCACAGTTGTATTTAATTGAAATCGTTTTTATTTAAAAGTTTAAAGTTAAAAATTTTTTATTTTTTTATTTTATGCATTTTGTTTATTTTTTTATCTCATTTATAATTAAAAATCAAATTAACTAATTAATTCAAATTTGGTTTAAAATATTTTTATTTTAAATTCTGAGCAGAGAGATGCATTTATTGATTTTAAAATGATGTGTGTACTTTTTTATTTGTGTCTTTCATCACTTTTTGGTACAGTAAAAATGCTTCGATTTTCTTTAACAGCATTTTTTTTGGTAGGAAAGTGAATTTAATTGGTATTTTGTAGTGGGAGTGTGTGTGTGATGGGGGAGTTAAAGTAAAAAATTCTAAATAGTTTTCAAAAGCGTCAGGAAAAACTAACAAAAAATTAAGGGCAACCGAGATACTAACTAAAAATTTATATTAGCATTTTCTACACACCATTTTTCAAAAAGCTTGAAAATTTAATCCCAGGCTCCTAATATAGTATTACAATGGCAGTTGAAAAATATTAAAAATACATAGTTTATTTTAATACACGAAAATCTGCAAATTATTTTGAGTTAGAAATTCATAAGAATGTTTCTTTTTCTTTAAAAATTTAATACAAGATTCCCCTTATATTTCTCTAACTTTATTAAAAAAAAAGAAGAGGGGTGTACTGTATTTCAAGGTTCCGGTTTTCAGCGTGTCATTTAACTAATTTAACGTCAGTAAATTGGTACATAAAAAAAGCCTGATCTTTTATATATATAAGCCATAAGGATACAATAATATACACTGATCACAAACATTATTTGTAGAAAATTAATTTTTCAAAGTGCTATATGCAATGTCCGGTTGCCTGGTAACCAAGATATGATTAAAAAAATATATAATAATACTAGCTGATCCCACGCAGTTTGTTGCTCGTAAAAAATGACAACTCTTAAAACAATAATTTTAGTTGTTCAACTCCTTTTGGTAGTAACTCGCTGTAATAGCCAGTATAAATACAACTCAGCCAACCTGATAGAAAATGTGTGAAAATTCGATGTGATGCATGCTTAATAACAAGCAACTTAATAACCAATGGCAACCAATAATAAATAAATACCAATTTCTCTTATGACTAATAGCAACCATTTATAAACAAAAAATTCCATCGTAAATCTCAAAATCCCTGTTTGAGCTCCTCCCCGGGTTGGACCTACCTGGTCCAATTGTGAACCTAAACCATTCAAGGGCCCACACATAAATTTCATCAAAATCGATGCAGCCGTTTAGGAGGAGTATGAATACTTACACACGAACAGAATAAATATAATACATCTATATCTATACTTTAATATTATAAAGAGGAAACATTTGGATGTTTGCAACGAATAAACTCAAAAACTACTGAACCGATTTCAAAAATTCTTTTACCGTTAGAATGCTACATTTTCCCTGAGTAACATGGGCTAATTTAAAAAGGGTATATTAGAGGTCCAACTCGGAGAGGTGCTTTAACAATGAGTTTGAGATTTACGATGGAAATGTTTGCTTGTAAATGGTTGCTATTGGTTTTAATAATAATTTTTATTAAAGCGATACGCCTGTTGCTACTTCTACGTATTTAAGTATTTTTAAAGATATAAAATAATCAACATTTCAAATTGTATTCAATTTTGTGTTGTAATCATCATCATTATAATAACTATACCGGGGTGGCTGAGTTGCACTTACTGCAGTGAGTTACACCCAAAAGGAGTTGAACAATCAACATTTGTTTAAGAGTTGACATCTTTACTGGCGACGAAGTGTGCGGGATCAGCTATACATATTATAATGAATTAGAAGAAATATGGTATATAAATGTTGTATACAAATATTGTTTATTCAAAATACAAATCTTTGGCCTGGATAATGTAGGGGGGGCAGCTATAGTATTAAGATAATATGATTTAGTTTCAACTTTTACATACCTATAACGTCGCCACTAACGATTAGTTCAAAGGTATTGTCTTTATGACTTTATCTTTTATCGAGATACGCCGATATACGTAGCACCGCATTTTAGGTGTGTTCATTTTTTCCCTGGCGAAGTCTGGTGATACAGCTAGTTTAATATAAAATATCATAGGCCGACAAACCGTCTCCACTCAGAATCTTCTTTCGTATACAATGATATTAAATCATTGAATTCAAATTTAACACCATACATTACAGTCTTCCACTTGCGACTGTACATGAGTACGAAAGAGCGACTTTCACTTACCCGCTTTTTTTAATTTAATATTTATTAGTGCAACACTAATTACATTTTTAATTTTAAGTTTTTAACTTTTAACTCTAATTAGTTTTAATAATTTTTGTAACTTAAACAGAAAATAAACTAAGATCCACAAAATATGAGACCTTTCCAACAAACAGTAATAAACATTTTTGGAAGGTTTTTGAAGTTTTTAGAAAAAATTGCCCATTGCAATGCCATTAGTCATTACCATGATAAGAAGTTAGCCGAGCTTTTGGAAAATTACTCATAGCTTTATCACGAACGTCTAACAAATTATAAAAATATTTCAACAATGTCCAACAAATGACGATCACAATTTGCTAAATAGGTTTAAAATGATGTCTGTTAGGTACATGTGTGCCGCGAAGTTCACGGACGTCATGCAATGACCTACTCAAGACGAGGTACACTCGAAACCTACTGCTATACTATACGATAAAGCGACTTCTTCGGTTTTTTTCTACTTTATAATAATATGAAATTGTTCTTCTCTTCTCTTTATGCGGTAAAATATAATAATAAGGAAAATATTTTGATGACTCTGCAACCGCGAATTTCCCTCGAACAAATGTCGATCAATACGCACGTTTAACAAAGTACAATTTAAAACAGACACATCAATACAAGAATTGATGCAAACAAATTGTTTTTTTTTTTTTTTCATAAACCAACAATACTGTTCAAAAAAAACAAATCATTATCATTGATCAATGATTATATTTTATTATTAACGCCATTATGTTAAAATAATTTTAAATCTTTAGGTATTATGTTCACATTAAATCTCAAATAATTGTTGTTTTATGTATTATTGATGTACACCGGTTATTTTATAGATTAGAATCTATGGTCCGGTCTTGTAAATTCAAATTAACTAAATTAACATAGAAAAATATGTCCTTATACAGTGAAACTTCCATATTAAGAAGTCTTATGGGACATAAAAAAAAATTCGTATTATAGACAATTTTGTTAAATAGAACTGAATAAATTTGGTTCTGATTTGATTTGGTTCTCAAAAATATTTCGTTAAATGGACAATGTTGTTAAACTGAAGTTCGTTATAATATGGATGTTTTACTGTAGTAGGAACAACAATATTATAATACCATGGTTTCGGTTTCCGTGATAACCAAATATTTTAATTAAGGTTCCAATTCCAATATGTTCTTATGGTTCCGGATCCAGAACTGGTTCTTTTCAGTCTTTACGGTTAGTGGTTACAGTTACATATATATACCTACTTATACATAGATACCTGCATAATATAATGATTAGCAAATTAAATTAGTTCTATGTGACCTACCTATTTGTAGTGAATATGAGCACACCGATCACTATACGTTACAGGGTAAAAATTTAAAATATAATTTATTTAGAACGGAATTTACTCATCCCTAGTATATAGGTAGGAATATCGTATATATATATAACACATAATATCAAACAAAGTTAACATTATAAATTAGCCATAATATAAAATATTATATAGGTATGCACTTTGTACGCATTACCCGACTATATTCAATTACCTATGTGTATAGGTATTGTGTGCGGTATGAATAAATATATAAAAGTTGTATAAAGTTATTTAACAAACGAAATTTCTTTATCGATTTGCAAGTTTGTATGCTTGGAATATTTAATGAATACGTAAATCTAATTATTTAAATATAATTATATCTATAACATAAGAATTTATTTAAATACCTAATTATAAGTATACATACCTATTACCTACCTATACAGAGATATACAAACACTATAGGTATACAATTTTATTAGATACACTGTCGCTGATTCTATAGTATAATATTTATTATAACTGGCTTAGGTACTGTTGTAATAAGATATCGAATAAATTACCAAGAGCACCTGCAATAGTTAGATTTTGTAATTTGTTGTTTACGAATGAATTTGTTCCGAACGTATAGCAGCGTTATTATAGACAGCAGGTCGCATTGGTCAGAAATAATTAAACGCTGATGTAGAAAAACAACCTTTTACTTACATTGAAAATACAATTATTATAATAGTACTAATTTTATGGAATTGAATTGATTTTTGTAAATGTAAGTTGTGCCAAGTCACCAATTACGCATACACCTAAAACACACTAAGTCCATGTAAACTATGCAAAAGTCACTAAGTGTATAAGTCCAACGTAATAATTTGTATTTTAAGTTTTAACTATAATAACTAATAAGTAATTATTTCACAGTGTCATATTATTTACAACTATTGGTAAATTAATTTGCTTAAAAGAAAACCATAGGTTTTGGTAGATACATGACATGTTAACATAGTGAATTCACTGGTTGTTTATTATAGCATTTTCTATATACACGATAATATTTTCGAAATATTTTGAACTGTTTACGGACATTTTCAGTTTCCATTTTTTTTAGTTTTTTTTCTATGAATGTCAATAAAATTTTATTTGTTTGATAAAAAAACTTGAAAATGTAATACAAGGCTCTTAATATATTGTTACAATGAAATTTCAAAAATATTAAAAATCCAATCTCAATTTTTTTTTTATTAGCATTTAAAGTTCAAACCTTGACAAAATTTATCAAATTTGAAATTTAATTATTATTTTGTTGTTAAAAATGTATAAAATGTTCAACTTTTATAGTTAAGGATTGAAAATGTAAAACAAGGTTCCACATATATAGGTTATATATAAATTACTTTATTCAATCATCATTCATCATTCATCAAATATACTTGGTAACATCATATAGACTGACTGACCGTTTTCGCTCAAAGTCGTTTTTCTTATACATTGATATTATATTATATCATTGAGTTCAATTTAACACCATCCATTACAGTCACCCACTTGTAACCTACTGTACAGCAAAGCGACAACCACTTATGTTAACATATATTATGGTTACATATGATAAAATATTCATAAATTGAAATTAAAATTGAATGCTGTTTGCTGGTAGTCACTTCAAAACATCTTGACCATTAAACCATTTAGCTAATTAAAAAACAATTTTCGTAATTATCTGAATAAGGGTTTTACGCGAAGAAAAATAATTATTTTATATTTACTATTTGGATTTAAGAACATTTTTATCATCATTGATATTTGATAGGCCCTTATAGTTTATAAGTTAAAACTTGGTTCCAGTATTGTAAAGAACACATTTAAAAAGTATTTGAGTTAATATCTATATGAATTGTCTATATTATTAAAAAATAAATACCTAGGTATATGGCTATATTTTATCATTTGAAGCTATGGATAAATATAAATTAAATTAAGTTAGTAAATTTCCCATAACCATCGATTAAAAAAAAGTTCATCAAGTTCATGGGAAATTGTTAATCAGCGGCGTCAATTACAATAAAATAAAATAAATAATAATCATCTAATATCTATGAACCAATGAATCGTACTTAGAATATCTATACGATTGGTGCTTATTATTTATTATCGTGGATACAGACAGTATACCATCTTCAATCACGTAATTATTATTTCATTACATTTATTATCTTGTAAATAAAATAATTAATCAAAAAAATAGAATACAATTTCCAAAAAAAAAAAAAAAATATAAAATTATAATATAACGTTGATTTTTTTAATATTTCCGGTTTTGTTGAATTTATCGGTTTTTTAAAAAAAGGTTCCTGCTACAGGTTACTCTTTAATTGAACTGGGTGGTTACCTGTAAATGTTAATCGCTTCTCAAAATTTAAACTTACAAACCGGGAAGCGGTTACCAGACCCAAAATTGGTCATGGTAACCGGTTTCCGTTAAAAACTGGTAACCGTTTTCAAGCTCTGCTATATTATAAAAAAATGTGTTTAAGTATCTGTCTAGCTGTATATTAATTATTAACTAACACTGAATGTATTTTATAACATTAATTTCTGAATGGAAAATGATTTGGCTGATCTGAGTAACGAGTAACATAGGTACTTAGTTTTTTTTGGTTTTATAATAGATACATTTACAAACAGTTTTAATGTAGTTAGTTTATGTAATACCTATTGATTGCCAAAAAACAAAAAATGTTAATAATATCAATATTAAAAGTAAACTAAAACAGTTAAATACACAAAGTTGTCATGTAAAAAGTTTTGTTTACAAATCATTTATTGTGTTTGTGTACCTACCCAACCTGCACTTATCTGAATTAAAGAAGGATTTTTATTTTATCCCTTGTATATTATAATATTATACATATCATTAAATTTATAGGTGCTATAATAATACGTATTGAATTTTTATTTTTACCACCCACCACCCGGTAATTTTTCGAAAATCAAACAATTTATCTGAGTAACGAGTAACATAGGTATAAGTACTTAGTTATGTATAAGTTCTGAATATATAAAATAAAATATGATGTGAAACAGTGAATAATATTTTTCAATACTGCGTGGTGTTTTCTGTAGTTATTATACCATGAAAAAAAACATACTATGTACAAAGTGTCGTATAGTGTATTTTTTTTACTTAAATATTTGAAAAATAATATAGATATAGTTATTTACTCAAATACTTTTTAAATGTGTTCTTTACAATACTGGAACCAAGTTATAACTTATAACTTATGACAAAAAGAATTCAAGTAAATTACAATTTTTATTTATTAATTTCAGTTTAATATCATGTGAGTTCAGAGAATAATTTATTTAGGAGGGAGGGGGGCTATGCGTAACTTTTGAGAGTGCATGGCCACTCCACTACTCCAGCCTCCATAGTTGAACTTATGTCTATAATCTATATCCGCTGTTCATTATCATATTAATTCTAAAACGTATAACATATTAGGTAGATATAACGCATTAATATCGTATACATAATACATACACAAAACTTCTATATATAGACATCTGGCTATAATTGAATAAACAACTTTTCCGTTTTAAATGCTAAAAACGAAATAAAATATTAAATAATGCCATAATGTTATAATTTATAAATAATAATATCTTGGACCATAGTAACGAGATTTGTTTATTTATATTTAAGTTTTTAAAATTAATTATTCATACTAACCATAGGCGTCCGAACAAACCAGTGCCGGGCGAATTTGGAGAAAGACGCTGGTTGAGTTGGATAGAATCATCGGGGAATGTCCAGGAACTGGAGTGGCGCCTAACTGGAATGGTGCCTATATATAACGAGACATACTGCACCGAGGACAAAGAGAGGACTAGCGGCGGGCTGTCGGACATGGACACCACGAGGCCGATCCCGAGGGAACGCGGTCGGCCTCCTCTACGGTGACCGGGCCACGTTCTCGTGGGGCCGCGACGACGGCTTAGGGTTGGTGTACTACAACGTAATATGCGGCCCAACGGCTGGCGGCGGAGGAGGAGGAGGGTGGGTGCTCGACGATGGAGATAGATAAAAAAATATGGCGTGCAGCGGCGGCACTTGAAGCAGCCTCAGAAGAGGATCAGGATCAGCGGGGACGAGTTTGGAGATCAGCCGCCGGAGGACCACCGAAGGCATAATTTCAAGGAAATGCTGCTCGCGTCCGGGAAACCGGCCAGCCCGTGGCGACGACGGTGTTCTTTCTGCTGTGGTCGGGGCGGGCAAGCGGCCGGGCGAACGGGACTAGAAAGCCTGTTGCAGATGTCGAGGTGCGTGTGCCAGAGTTGCAGGTGTCGAGACCGGGAGATGGTGACAACAGAGTCGAAGTTGAGGGGAACAAACGGAGTGACGGTGAAACTGAAAGGAGTAAGAAGAAACGTGGCAGTTCCAAGAGAAGCGCGAAAATAAACGACCGCCTATACAACATTACATCACAGCAAAGCCGGCCCTTATAGATCCGGCTAACCCATGTCCAAACTCCAAATCAAATATTATTATACTACCAATTACCAAACAGACAACATGACAACATATTATATTATAACGTAAGTTATTTGCATACAGTATTTATGAACTAAAAGTGTTACGACTTATTATATAAACCATATAACAATAATATGTCGTGAAAAAAATGAAAATTGTTAATATAATTATCCGTAAAATTATAATTTCAGCATACCTACGATTGACCGGCAAGCTTCCAAATTATATACTCGCCGGAATTCTTGAAGTCGTTTCGCGCTTCTCGGAACTGCCATCGCTGTCAAACTTCTTCCTTTCAATCAGTTTCACCGTCACCTCCAGAAGTTCCTCCTCCTCCTCATGTCACCATCTCCGGGCTCGGCACGCACGGCCTGCACCTCGATCTGCAGCCGGAAGCTTTCTAGTCCGAATCGCCCGGCCGGCCGCCTGCCTGACCCCAGAACGAACACTCGGGCAGGTGTCACAGACACGGGCAGCATTTCCGTGGTGGTGGTCCTCCGGCAAAGGCTGATTTCTAGACTCGTCCTCTGCTTGACGGATCTTGATCCCATGCAGGCTGCTGCCACCGCTGCATGCCATATTAATCGCCGTCGAGCACCAGAGCATTCTCCTCTCACTCCGTCCAGAAAACTGCCGGTATGGGTCGGACGCTTGTTGTAGTGCACCTCGCGCCGTCGTCGCGGCCCGACGAGAACCCCCAAGGGGATGGCTCGGTGGCCGAACTGCGTCCTGATCGGACAGTCCGCCAAAAAATGTCCTCTCGTCGTCCTTAGTGCAGTATGTCTATAAGCAGGACATTCCCTAATATCCAAAACCGCAGCGTTTCTAAAAAAAATTTTAATTTTAATTATTATGTTATATATTTTATGTTTTAGATTAATAAAGAAAAATGTATAATTTAATATTGATGATATTATTATTATTATTTTTTTGTTCATAACTTATCATAATATATACTTATAACTTATAAGTTATAAGTTATAAACTATAAAGGCCTATCCAAAAGTGGATCCAGGATTAGGAAACTGTGAGTCAGGATATTTCAAGGGGCCACTTATTAAAACCAGATTAGGAATCTATCCTTGTGTACAAAAAAAATTCATTTATACTGTATTATTATTATTATTATTCGAAGGTTCAAGTGTTAACTACCCAAGATCTGAAAAGAGGCTAGTTTTACAGCAATTATTAAATGTGGGTCAGCTGACCTCCTGACCCCCCCTAAATCCACCCCAGGGCCTATCAAATATTAATTATGAAAATCATTAAGATTTTTTTGAAACTATTGATTTTTATTGAATTGTAAGCGTTTTTCATTCGTGATGGTGGAAGATCTAAAATCCAAATACTAAATATAAAATAATTATTATTTATATACAAATTAATCAGAAGTTAAGTTCCTGAGATAAATAAATAGTAACTACTTATTATTTTATAAAAAAAAAGTACCTACTTCTTAACACGTTTTTATATATTGTCATTATAATAATGAATAATCATAAACGTTTGGGAATGAGCATTATATCAAACTCTTGGCACATTACTTTATCCCAATAATATTAATAAAAAAAAACCTAAATATTACAAATAATAATAATAATAATATTAGTATGCAATGTATTTCATTACCAATGTAATAAATATCTAATAAATATAATTTAATAATTTATAAAATAATATATAAATAATAAATAATACCTATGATAATACGGACATACTTATTCTTACTTAATTTTAAAGATGCACAAAGAATATTACGCGAAATTCTAAATGGGGGAGGTGGTACTGGCATGTCCTTGGCACCCCCCTGTTCGAAATGCGAATAACTTTGGAAGGGATAAAGTACTAACTACGGGATAAAAAAAACTAACGAAGCAAACGATCGCCCCAGGTTTGGACCCGAAATTCGAAAGGGGGGTGCCGGCGACATGGATCTGCATCGACTCCGCATAGCTGCATTCAGGTACCACCTACCTATTATGTATGATGTATATATAGGTCAAGTATTATATATTTGTATATACTATATTATATTATCACATTTATAATGTTTCTCTAACCATAATAAATTGATATAAAATGTCAAACTAAAAAATGAGTGTATCTCATGTATGTTAGGTATATTATATACACTATATTATAATAATAAGATAATAATCGTATAATATTGTATGCCGAATAAAAAATATATAAATGTAAATACCTAGGCATATATATAGGTAATAGGTACAAAGCGTCAATGGAGAAGGACAAATGACAGTCAGAATGGGACCAGGAACCTGTCATACACGGGAACGGGGAAGGTGGACATGGAGACTTATCGGGGATGTGAAGACCTGATTTAACCCAAAACGCGGAGCCGTGGACTTCAGTGGCGGCTCGTGGTATTAAAAATAGATGGTGCACAAAATAATAACTAACGTGCATTTAGGGTACTATGATGTAACATGTTTTTACTGATTTAAAATAATGTATCTTATTAATAATATATGTAATTCATTTATTTATCATTACTTAATTATAATAATAATAAAATACATATACATCTATTATGAAATAATATCGACCATTTGATACAGAAATCAGATTGCAAATGGATAAATCTCAAAATTAATCGTAGATAATGTTTTTTTTTTTTTTAAATCTGTTCGCATTATAAAAAAAGGTTAGGTTGGGCACTATAGAAACTGCGCTCGGAGATGCATTGTATTTAGCGATCCCCCCCACTCGTCAACCGTACGTATTTTATACAGGCGTGCGGTGCTGTCACAGTGTTGCACATCGATTGGTGTGTGCATTTTTCATAACTGTTTTTACTTTAGGAGCAATAATATGTTAACGACATAATAGCACTTTACCGAAAAATATTGTTGAATATTTTTTTTAATAGCACACCGATATTTTTAAAAAACAATTTACAAAGGTTAATTTTTTAAAAAATAAAAAATATTATTTTGATAAAATGGCATGTGGTGCGCTTGCACCAGCCACTGATAGAGCCCTCTCTTTTTTGTAGGTGTACTTTTTACAGTGATTGTAAAGTAAATGTCAGTTTTTGGCTTAATAAACGATACGGAGGTCGAGGGGAAGTGCCCCTTCTCCCAAGCCGTGATACCACACAAAAAAAAAGGCATATATAGGTAATGTGAATTTGACGACAATCATTACCACTCGAAAGCATTTGAAAATCAATACCACGGGCACAAAGTACAATCGATTGATATTTCTTTGCCTATATATATAAATATAATTCTACATTTCTACTGTACGTGTGTTGTGAATGAACTCCTCCTAAACGGTTGGACCGATTTCAATGAATTTTTTTGTGTGCGGTTGGGTAACGCCCCGGATTGTTTAGATTCACAAATCATCCCCCTAGGTCCAACCAGGGGATGTGCTCAAACAGTGATTTAGAGATTTACGGTGGAAATTGTCGTTTATAAATGGTTGCCATGGGTTTTATAACTATTATAATAATAATTATTGGTTGCCGTGAAATCGATGTATTCATTCAATACATTTAATTTTTTTGTACGCTGTGTTTTAGAGGCAAATTATAAAGTTATGTACAAACAGCACGGGGTCCCGGATCTACCGCAAGTAGATTGCCTTTGCCTACCTGATAATATACTGCTGCGAATCAGAATTTTTATTCCAGGCAACAGAAAAGTTAATATAAATATTGAACACTATACACCGAATAATAAATACCGAATTGAACAAAGTTTGAGTCATATAGAGTTTGTACATTTAACGGGAAACGAAGTCCACGGGATCAGCGGATATCTACCTATATTATATTATTTTATGGTGTTAAAAAAAGAAAAATAATTTTCGAGTTCGACAATTATACCTATGTCTATGTAATATTATATGAATATATCTAGGTATATAAACTGTTAATTGTTACATGTGAACACCGAACATTATTATAAACGTATACACACATTTGTATAGTCCGTATGGCCGTATATAGACGTGTTTAGTAATCATTTCTTCTCTCGTAAATAAGCAGCCGATGAAACGATATTTATGAGAAAATTACCTGCCTGTGTTTTTAATGAAATAGAAGATACGTACCTACCTATACCTGGCTACCTATCATGATCGTCGATCACCATCACCACTACCATTCTCTCACAGCTGTCGTTCCGACGTTCTGTACAGAAATTAGATTTGGATTGTGTTCCATACTATCCATTTGACATTTTGTTGTTAAAACAATGCATACCTAGGTACAAATCAATTAATTCATGAATAAGAACTTCACGTTAAGTTGGAATTACGTGTGTATCAAAACCATAGACAAACAATATTTTAATTGACATGATACGGTGATGATTTTGATTGATGAACAACATCACCATACTGGCATAGCTGTTGAGGCTGTATAATTAGTTCTAATAAACATATGAAAATATAAAACTAATATTTTTATAAATTTTAATTTAAGCTACCTACCTACCTATTTTACCGGTTAAAGTGTGATCATTGCATTGGACGATCATAATATATTGTTAAAACAAAATACGGAACTATAGGCAAGCTTACGAAGAATAAAGTATAAACAGGAAATGTGTACCTACGTATAGGGTACATATGAAATAAACGTAATTTCGATGTAATTATGTATCATCAACTTACCGGTGGTATTCAGTATACCTAATTCGTGTGTGTTTACGGACGGATCCCACCTATATTGACCTTTTTAAAAATTTTTGAGAAAATATTTGTTCATATAAATGGTTATTTTTATAAACCAGAAAATACACGTCCGTAATAGTTAACATTCAAATGTTTTTAAGACGATCAATGGTAAATAATCATAATTAGGTACTAATGATGATTCTGAGATATAAACATCGGATATTTTAAAATTCACCTATACACTAGGCTAGGTATTGTATTAAAATATATGATGTACAATGTACATCATATCTAATAGGTACTAGTGTACTACTATACTATATGTCTATATATATAATTAAATTATTAAAATGTAGCTATTTAGGCTTATAGCCTAATTGGCCGGACGCTCTCACACGGGTAAGAATAGAATACATAGGTTTGCCTCATATTATGTTATGTCACTAGAACATCAAAATAATCTATGGATTAATCGCAAACAAATATACTATTTTTATTCTGTTGGCATTAAAAATAATTCATTGTAAAGTCCCAACTATTTTTTCACAATATTAGTACCTAGGTATAATCTTAATATAATAAATCAATTAATGATTACCTATAACTGGATTTTGTTATTTAATATAATTATAATATTAAATAACAAAATCCAAATGTCTTTTCATATTGTTACTAAATGTTACTTTTTCCAAAATGGTCAATGTTTATGTAAAAACCCTATGAAAAATGAAGAAATCCTATGTCTTGGGATTGGTAAAGGGGGAGGCTGAAGTTGCTGAACAACTATGCCTCTTCTGGATCCATCCCTGGTTAAAAGCTTAGAACATGTAGGTACATAGTAGGTAAGAGGTATCTATCCAAACACAATGGTTGAACTTATTTCTTCATATGTATTTTGTTTTATTCTTTTGTTTCGGAAATTGTTTTAAATTTCAATAGCATCGGTAACACAAGGATTAAGCCATGACAAAATAAATATTTAAATTTTAAAAAGGTATGTTTATTTTATCATGGATTAGGGCATGAAGCATGCAGAGAGTTAGCCCCCTCAAATTGTTCAGAATTCAACTCCCCCCCCCCCACGAAAAAAAATATATACCTACATAACTTACTGTTTGATGATTCTTATTATTGTAGGTCCTACCAGGTATGCATATAATATTTATAATTTTAGAGTAATGTTATACCTAATTCTTAAATTATTTTTAATCGATTCTAGTTTGGTATATTTTTGGATTTACCTATTAGAAATGAAAACATTTTATTTTTAATAATCAATAGAAATTTTAAAGTCTATCAACTTTAAGATATTTAGAGCTTAATGTTATAGAAATATACATATATTGTGCTAACCTACTGCTAGCTTCATTGGGGGTCTATACTCTAATACTCCTTTTCAAGAGAATATACCGATTTCGCGCATGTTGATTGATTCAATTGGTGCGTCAGAACCACATGATCACGCTAATAATGGGAAATTGGTGGGGAAGGCGTGCCTTCGTACATAAATTGGTCTTCGACCAGTATATTCTCTTTTGAAAAGGAGTATAGTTTTGATACCCATACATTAATCTAGCTCTAGTACCTACTTTAGGGCCTAGGCACTAGATACTGGTGCATGGGTATGGTACGTCTCAGGTATCAAGTTATGCACACTGCAGAATTAATCTGCACTTGGCACTCATTACTCATCAGGCATGTATGTTTTGTAAGTATATTCAAAATTTAAAAATGTCAATCAATCTCCTCCAGGCATACAGACATACAGTTCAAAAAAAAAAAAACAACTGTGGTACTGTGGTAGGCAATTCAGGAGTAAAAATTAATTACGTTTGTGGATATATGTGATGTATAAAATAACACTAAAAACACAGGTAAATAATTAAATTATAACTAAATTATTAATATTTATTAATAACAATTTGTTTAAAAATCTTGAAAAGTTTATAACTAACTTCTATAAAAATACATTTTAATCTTAGCCATAATTTTATAGCAATCGGTACCTAATATAAATATATCTATGATAAACAATATGAAAAAAATCACAACATTAACATGTTTACAATCTCTATATATAAATGCTACGAAAATTAAATTTAAATTATTATCACAATAAATCTTACAAATTAAATAATTTGGCCAACATCTAATACCGATATTATAAAAAATATATTTGTAAAAATAAATCAATAAATAATAGTTTTATACCATGATAGATAATTGATATTATTGATAATTAATAATTATAGAGGGTGACTATTCGTTTCGGATTTTACTGGTTTAGGAACTCGTACATCAGTATCCCAAAGATGTTTATAAGAATTCGATGTTGTAATTGTGGTTTGAACATTAAAACTATAGTATTATATTTTCTCCGAATAAACTATAATTAATAATTATACTTGAGTAAAAAAGGTTTTAACATTATTTTTATTTTTTGGTTGTCAAATATTAATCAGTAATTTTTTAATCAACAGGAAAGTAATCACACAAGATACAAGAATATGCGTATAATAAAATTAATACATACAAAATGGTAAGATATAATAAAATAATTAGGTGAAGTTGGAATTAACGGTCCCAGATAAAAAATTTAAAATATAACTGGCCACTCTATAATTATTATAGAAAAATAAAAATACTTCTGACTAGATTTGAAGTTTCTTAGAATAAATATAATAATAAAATATTTACTTCTCTTATCTTTCAATTCTTAAATATTTGAACATTCCTAATAACCAATATTAATATATTATAATTTATAGAAAACAATATAATTGTTCCAACGTTTCATATTTTTAGTGATCAATAATTAATCATTTTGCATTATTTTTAAATGTTAACAGAAATATTGCAACAATTATATTATACCAACACATTTTATTAAAATACCTAAGCCTCGGCAGCACATTTAAATTTGATTGGTAGCAAAATTTTTACTACAGAGCCAGATATTTTAGTACCATAGTGACCAGCCCAATACTGTGTGTCTACTCCAGAATGATATAGTATTAAGTAAGATGCATTGCTCTGATTTTTGAATGAATGTGAAGCCTAAAAAATAAGGTTTAATAATAATGTAATTAGAATGTTTTAAATCATAACATTATAGATATAAATTATAAAAAAAGAATACAAACTTTTGTCCAAATATTATCCCCCCACTGAGGTAAAACATCATTGTAATTGTGTTGTTCTATTAGTTCACCATTTCCATCGAAAACAGTAGCCCTTAATACATATTTGCAGCCACAATCAAAGCGACCATTATACCTGTAGGTAATTTTAATTTATTATTTGATGTATAAAAAAATATCTCAAATATATGTATTACCATTCACTAACTGAAATTTCAGGTTGAAGAGTTTTCATCACAGTATCATTCAAACCATAATTTTTGAATATAATTCTTTGACTCTTAGAACATAATCGAAACGATGATGCAAAACAGCTTGTATGCCCATCAAAGTCAGGATCGTCAGGTAATAAAGGTGCACCTTGTGGTGTTTGTTCAATAATCCACAAATTATGATCATATCTTTCCCAGTGTTTGTATTTATCTGTATTTAATATTAAAATTGTTACGGGGATTTGAACACTAAATAATTTTGAGTTCTGATCAGAACTGAGGTTATTTTACAATGTTTCAACTTACTTTGTCCACAATGGTTTTTCACTAAATTTCTATTGAATGGATCATATTTGCATATAACATAAAACACGTACCATGGCAATTCTAGTTTTCTGATACTAGATGATTCAACTTGGGAAAAACTGTAGTACCCTCGACCGTTATTCACAAATTCATTTTCTCGTGAAGCTTTTTCTTGAAATACATATGCATCTATAAGTTCTCGCCATCTTTTGCACACAAGTCTGCAATCCAAAAGGGTGTCTGCATCGATAAAGCTTAATGTGTTTACAACCATTTCATCCGGTAGTAAATCAAAAGGTTTATTGGAATTTTTGAATACTTCCATCATTATAATTTTTATAATCAATAATATGTTGACAACTTTGACATCGAAAGAAACAAATATAATATACTAACTTTGAATATTAAGCTGTAGTAAAAACAATAAACGAATAAACATTATCAAAAAATCATAATTTAAAAGCCAGCTGGTTGCATTATAATTAACAATTATTGAAATTCTGTGTTACAAACTTTTAACTTTTATGCGTTATAGATTACTTATAATTTATAGTAAATAATTATTAATTATTATTCTCATATATTTTAATTTATAATATGTAATAAAAATTGTGTGTTGGAATATTATAATTTATAATTTATATTATCTTGCTAATCGTCATTTGCATACGTCTTTATGCAATAATATGCATATATTTCTCTATTCTGTGATATTGCCTTGTCCCGTGTTTGCTACATAATTCTTATCTTTGTGATAAGAAAATTATTTTTGACCATGGACTAAGATAAATGGGAATTTTTCATAGACATACATTTATTTATATGTCTAAGGATATTTTACTCAAAATCGGTTATCATCCAAATTCCAAATAGATTTTGGTTTTTGAATATGCAGTCCCGCAGTCGAAATAATGCTTTGGGGGTGCACGCTAAAAATTAGGGCTCACAATAATTTTGAAAACAATTATAGGTAGATACAGGCAAATGTTTTAAAGATATCAAATGCACTATAAAAATATTTATTTTATTTTATTATTCATTCTAATAAATATTACATAACAATATATAAACAATCTCATAATGATAATCGACTCTTAAAAGGTACAACATTTTTGAACTCGTCAACAATTTCATCAATTTCATTTACACTTGATTAATAATTAGGGTCCTTGTCGTTTTTGGTGAAGGGTCCCCGGCACCCAATATGAGCACTCCTATGATAGTTGGTGCATTCGGGAGGTCAAAATTAAAAATTTCAGTAGTTTCCAAAAGGAAAAGCGGGAACCTAGGAATTTAGCCGTGCTCTCATTACAATGTACCGATTGATCTAGTAAAGCGATAGAATTCTAAAAACCGATTTGAATTTGTCGTCAAGTCTACCTGAAATCGACCTTTCCCAGATTATTAATTTTTTGATTTTATTTTCTCCAAAAACTTAAATATTTTATTTCCTTTTTTTGGTACGAATTTTTTTGAGTATTTACGGGGATACAATTCATTTTTGAATATGTTTTTAGAAAACATTTTTCATCGACATTAATCGAATAAAAATCGAAAAATTTCAGAATCGGTTAAAAACTTGAAATGTAGGTATAACAAGATTCCTTGTAAGTTGTTGTAGGTTGAAATTAAAAAAAAGTTGAAGGAAAGTCTACATTAATTTCTTATAAGCGTCTGAAGTTAAAAATTAGAAAAAATTCGTAAAAATAACGAAGATTTGCAAATTATTTTGAGTTAGAAATTCATACAATTTTCAAGTTCGAATTAAGCATAATGGTAATATAAATTACTTTAATCATAAATTTAATATCATAAAATATAATATCTACTTAGTAATAATATAAGCTGACAGATTTTTTTTTGTAATACAGCTTTGCTGTATCAGTGACTTTAGGAACTTGAAGATCTGTATGAAGAATGTGGTTTGAAACATATGGGGGATCATTGGTTATGAGTCAAGGGATTTTTGATGGAACACTTGTATTTTTCGTGTGTTTGATATTTTTGGTGTGCCCCAGACTTGAATACCATAGAGCCAGATAGGTTTAAGTAGAAGATTATAGATGTGGATTTTGGTTTTGAGAGATAACTTTGAGAACTTACCGAGAATGGGTCTGAGAGAGTAAAATCGTTCATCATTTAATTTTAATTTTGTTGTATGGGTATGCTAAGCCCATGTTAGACCTAAATATTTGACTGTGTCGGAATATTAAAATCAAGATTTTATTTTAATTTTAAAGTCAGTTTATAGCTACAGAACTTATAATTAAATATAAACCAATAATAACAATAATGATAAACAGAATTAGCTCTTTTATTCAAACATAAATAAATCTTAACTAATGTAAGGAAAAACTATAAAAATGTAAAAAAAATTATAGTTATAAGTGGCCGCATAAGCTGCCATTCGCTTGCGCTAGAAAACACGTTCAGCTCCCCATAAGTCCACAGGCGGACCATAATTATGATCACCAAGCAGCAACTCGGGAGGTCGATACCATAATGTTACGACTCGATTAGTATACCTAAAATATTGTTATTAATGTACATTATGTGGAACAGTGGTTTATTA
>WHPZ01580210.1:27376-44065 GCA_016617965.1 Macrosiphum rosae
TATGAAAATATACATTAAATTATTTTAGTGTGATATTCAACTGATACTTTTAAAAATTGTAGATAATATTTATCTATAAGTATAAATTATGATTTATCGATTTAATGATAAGGCTGGGCAAATTAATGTTTTTTTTTTTTTTAACTCAGTTTATAAGTTTGTAACTTAACTTAAACTTTTAACTCATTAATACCCATCCTAGTATAATAATTATTATTAAAAAAATTATATACAAAGGTCAAAGAGAGTTACAGAGTTAAAAAAATCTTTCATTGTAAATTAAACCAGTTTCATCATTTATTCAAATAAAAAAAAAATTAGGTACTAACATTTTATTATGTAACATTTATGTGTAGGTAATACTACTGTTATTCCATTATTATTATTTTTATTATTACATTTTATTGTTAAAGGTTGATCTTATAATAACATGTATTACAGTAGACTACCCTTTAAAATACTAAAAAAAAATAGTATCTTCATTCATCAGTATGGTACACTTGCCAGTTGCTCCCAATCTCCCAACAAATAGTGAGCCGGCAAAAAAGTATTTTCCCGGGCTGGTCTGTAATTCCAATCCGTCCCTGCAAGTAGGTACCTATAAAAAAAATACCTGCCTAGGTATTTCTTTGTTTCATTGTTTGAATACAAATATATAATATCATAGATATTCAAAAAATATGCGTTGTAATATTTTGAATGAATATTATTATACCTATATTATGTCATTATAATAGGTATTATATATGTTTTAATTGAAAATATTAATTTTTTTTCAAATACATACAAAAAAAATTTTAGTATTATTATATACAATAAACTATTCTGAATTATCGTTTAGGAACTTCAAACAACTAATTACACCTGATTAATTTATAAACATTACGTTGTCATTACTCATTATACAGAAAGTTGTTTTATTTAAAAAAAAAATAAAGGTAATTACTAGTCACTAGTTTTAATGTTATAAGTTATTACTTATAAGTCATAAGTAATATTACTAATGTTATGAGTTATAAGTTTATAACTTATAATAATATTCAGTAATAACCTAGTTATAATTCATTGCTTAATTATTAATTTTAGACATATTCAAAAACTCTTTTTGGCAAACAAAACAGAGGATTTTCATCTACATTGTGTGTTGGTTTTCCTTGGCTTGAATACATTATTCAAAGGTATGCTGTATTTTGCTATTAAATGTAGGAAAGTAGGTGAGAAAAAAATGATATCGCCATAACAGTACTTGAATTTGTAAGGGTGGTGTGGGGGCAGAGCCCCCCACAGAACTGTTTCATTTAAATATGGTTAAGTCCCTCCAAGTTAAAAACTGAAATTGCGCCTATGTAATTATTTAGAAAGGATATTCATGATACATACTATTTGTTTATTACGTAAACATCTAATATACTTGTTCATTCAGCATTAACCATATACATATAAATATAATAAATGGTTATTACTTGCATTAATATTTTACAAGCAACACAGTTGTAGTTAAAAAAACCATGACATAGTTGTCTGGAAAGAATACAACATACAAATACAAATTAAATAATTCTTAAAAAAAATGTCAGCTTATAAAATAGAGTAAAATTAATAGTCATCAATTTAATAGACATTAATTTAATAATATAATATAAAATGTCTGTACAAATACTTTCTTATACTCTACTTATGTATAAATATAAGCAATTATGATTAATTAACTGGATAATGCATACAAATAAAATGTTTACAATCCAAATAAAATGTTAAAAATGAATACCTAAAACATAATTTTATTTTATACAAAGAAACGATGTACAGTAGTAAAATTTTAAAATGAATACCTAACACATAATTTTATTTTATACAAATAAAGAAACCATGTGTAGACAGTAAAGTGACATAATAATTTTCATTTTGAAAATTATACAGTCAATTACACATTATTACTAGTGTTAAAACATTATATTAATTAATGAAAATGTAACTATATTTATGTAAAATAGTAATTTCCATTCTAAACAAATTAAAAATAATAATAACTAATATTAACTTAACACTATATTAATATTAAAATATAGAATAAAGTAAAAATTTTATCTTAATTTTAAGTCAGTTTAGAGCTACGGAACTTAAAATTTAATTTTTTTTTTTTGGTTGATGGGTGTATGCAGTCACCCCTCCCCTGGATATTCAAGACCTGGTTGTGCAAGACCTGCAGATGGGGTTTGGACACATCTATGCTCGGCAGCATTTTTAAATTTGATTGGTAGCAAAACTTTTACTACAGAGCCCATTGTTTTAGTACTATAGTAACTAGCCAAGATTTGTGTGTCTACTCCAGGATGATATAGATCTAAGTAAGATACATAGCTCGTATTTTTAAATGAATGTGAAGCCTAAAAAATAATGTTTAATGATAATTGTATTAGAATGTTTTAAATCATAACATTATAGATATAAATTATAAAAAAAGAATACAAACTTTTGTACTAATATTATCCCCCGGGAGAAAAACATCATCGAACTTGTGCTCTTCTATTTTTTCACCATTTTTATCAAAAACAGAAATTGTTACATGCCCGCAGCCACAATCAAAGCGACCTTTATCATACCTGCAGGTAATTTTAATTTAGTATTTGATGTATTAAAAAGTATCTCAAATGTATGTATTACCATTCACTAACTGAAATTTCAGGTTGAAGAGTTTTCATCACAGTATTATTCAAACCATATTTTTTGAATATAACTCTTTGACTCTTTGAACAGATTTGAAACATTGAATTATAATCGTATTTTCTCTTGTAATTGTATTTAACTGTATTTAATATGAAAATTACTACGGATATTTGAACACTAAATAATTTTGAGTTCTGATCAGAACTGGGGTTATCTTACAATTTATCAACTTACGTTGTTTACGAGGGTCTCTCACTAAATTTTTATTGAATGGATCATATTTGCATATAACATAAAACACGAACCATGGCAATTCTAGTTTTCTGACACTATTTGAATCAATTTGGGAAAAACTGTAATACCCTCGACCGTTATTCTCAAATTCATTTTCTCGTGAAGCTTTTTCTTGAAAAACATATGCATCTATAAGTTCTCGCCATCTTTTGCACACAAGTCTGCAATTCAAAAGGGTGTCTGCATCGATAAGGCTTAATGTGTTTACAACCATTTCATCCGGTAGTAAATCAAAAGGGTTATGAGAGTTTTTGAATACTTCCATCATTAAAAATTTAATAATCAATAATATGTTGACAATTTTGACATCAAAATAAACAAATATAATATACTAATTTGAAATTTGAATCATGAGTCATGACTAAATAAACCGGCATAGTCGCTACTCGCTAGACAACACACAGATTATATACGTCCCCCGACTTCAAAGAAAAACTAATGTTATGGAAAACTCATGGAGAAAATTTAATTCTCTCTACAATATTATTACAAAGAATTTTAATGTTTCTGCCAAGTCGGGGGGAAATGCGCAGCGATGGGAAAAATTTTTGGTGATCAAACCTGTTTATTTAGTCGTGGTTTGAATATTAAGTTATAGTTTTTTTAATATTAAACTATAAACGAATAAACTTTATCAAAAAATCATAATTGAAGAGCTCTGTGCAATAACCCGACAGCTCCATTTTTATCAATTGTTCAGGATGAGCAACAGAAATGCCGTTATCTCATTTACCACTATTGGCGGGAAATAATTTATTTTGTAATTTCTTTGGGAATAATTAGTCGATTTTTCTGATTTTAATACCAAAATATAGATATTTCTTCTAGCAGTTTCTTATTTCTATACACGATAAAATTTTCAAAATATTCTGATTTGTTTTGAACTGTTCTGAAATTATTTAGTTTATTTTTCTATGTATGTCAATAAAATTTTATTTGTTGAGTAAAAAAAACATGAAAATGTAATAAAAGGCTACTATACTATAAGTAAAATATTAAAAATCCAGTCATAATTTTTGTAGTGTGTTACTATTATACGGTTGGTGTCTTTTTGATGCAAGTTGCATGAAAAAATAAGGAAGATCACTAATATCGGTTATAGATACTCAAGTTGTGGACTTAGCGGTAATATTTTTAGTATGGCTGTTTATCGTGGTGTTATAAACGTTATAACGAAGTACTGGACGAATTACCAAAAAAAAAAAAACAAAAAATAGATTTACTAATATAATAAAATAATCGCGGACATTTTCTCACTGAGATTTTCGGTGTAGTAACGCATTCCTCCCCCCCCCCGATACATTTTTGATGCGTACATTTCCCCCCCAGTTTTTTTTTCAAGTTTACTATTTGATAATATAATAGGAAAGGACTAAAGTGCACTTTACCACCCCATGCATATTTTTCGATTTTTTTTTTTTTTTGAACTTATGTAACTCATCGAGTTAAGAACGATGGTGCAATCAGAATTTGTCGCTCTCACTTAGTTTCGAAGTTATGGCCCTTGGAAGTGAGCAATTTTGCGTTTTTTTACGCATGAGCGCAACGCTACGTGTCACGTCTTTCGCGATTTTTTTTTCTTATTCGTGAGACTACTAAATGAAAAATAAACGAGTGAACAAACACGGGACTAAGAGAGGTCAACTTCACTAGAACGCAGCACTTGATGACATTTTAATTGTGTATTCAAATATAGTTTCTTTAATAATATAATATAATCTAAAATCGTATTTATAATTGAATGATTATTATAATTATTATCAGGTAGGTAGGTGCCTAGTACCTACTATAGGTATAATGCGAGAATTTATTTAAACCAGATTGACTATTTCTACTTCCAGGAGAGGAATATTTTTAATTGTCCGAGCGAGCGACCCCCCTCGGTGACTCGGTGTCTCGGTGCAACAAAAATGCAATTTTCTTAAACCTGTGACTCACTTGGGGAGGTGTTGCATAGCAAATCGGGGGATAAATTATTATTGCACTATCGTTTTAAACAGGTTAGAATACGTAAGTACAAAGTAATAACAAAAATAGTCCTCCGCGCGGCATTATAGAGTAGGTAGTGTTGCGCGCATGCGTAAAATTGAAAACTTTGGAAGGCCATAACTTCGAAACTAAGTAAGAGCGACAAATTCTGATTGCACCATCGTCTTTAACTCGATGAGCTACATAAGTTCCAAAAAAAAAAAATCGAAAAATTCGCATGGGGTGGTAAAGTGCACTTGTTCCCATTTATGATAAACAACTCTGCGGGCTACAACCATACTAAAATATATACCTACCTTCATGGCTTCATATTGTTTGAGACTTGATGGAATTCGGTAACGGGCTGGTTTTCGAAAAACCATATCTGATCTACATAAAAAAATAACCATTAGGTTCATTTATATTTTATGACTAAATATTGACGTACATTTAGGTAGATATAATGATAACCAATTTTCTAAAATTCATAGGCAGTTTTAAATAATATTAGATCCCAAAGTAATGCCATATTTACTCAAAAACTGTTATTTTTCCAAACCTGTAACATAAAATTATTTAACAGATAAACACAAACACAGTTTCACGACACATAAAACTATACCAATGAACTCCCATATTTTGGGATGAGGTTTGATTAGAAGAGCAGCATGGAGATGGAAGGTCTCCAAATAATTATTTGTACGTACCTATATCTCTATTATACACTGTACATTTTTCAGGACGCATTCTAACAAACCAGAATCCAAAAACATGGTCATACAAAAAACTATGGAATATATTTACTACTTCTTGATGTTGAACCGTGTACCTATATTATAATAATGCATTGAATCCATCCAACATACTTGGAATACTGCTATTTTATCGGACGGGAGATAAGGTAAAACAAGTATCTGTTAAAATTATTATTATATCAGTACAAAAATGTTTGAATCTCATTAATAAGTACTATTTTAAAAGTTAAATTACCATCCTAGAAATTTGAGTTGCTATAGGATTCACCTTTACTAGGTTATAAATTTGTATTTGTTTATTCCTCATATGTCTTAAAATGGACTGTTCATAAAACACAAAAATAAAAAATAATTCTGTTTGAATAATTAGTAATAATAATAATTATAATTTTAATCATATACAATGTGTTGATATTTTCATGTTACAAGTTTACAATAATCAACAACCAAGTTTTTCATTTTAATTCAACATTTTAGAATGTTTTTATATTGATATAGATTTTTGAATTATTACCTATTTATTTGTATAAATTATATCTTTTCACAGATTTTAAACTATAAAGGTACTTGGTTGTATTAGTTCAATAGTGCTAAGCATTCCAGTAGATGTATTAAGTTATATCAATTCTTCCAAAATGAGATGTTAATTTACTATCATTGTATGCTGATCATAATGTGAACTAAATGCCAACTAATTTAATAGTAAGTACTTAGGCTATGTTAAGTTACTACTTACAATTTTTTATACATTAATACTAAATAATACTAAACATAAAAACTAAATAATAGTTTAGCTGCAGCCTGAAAGGGATTCCAAAACTGGTAAAATTATTTGGTATAAAGAAGTTGTTAATGTTCCAGTTTTTCAATCTGATGGTATTTAATCAGTTTTTTTAATCTAAAATCAATGAACAATATCAATGTACTGTCAACCAACATGAAGATAATATGTTCCGATTTGATCCTAGTATGTACCTATATTTATATTTTCCAAAAAATATGATTTGCCTTTATTTCAATTGATATATAATATATTTATTTTATTGTTTTCTTAGATGATATACTGTTTGAATATTTCATCATATTCAGTTGGTGTAAGAATAAATTTACCTGGCAATAATGAAAATAGCGACCTTGATGGGTACTTTCTGGAAATACTAATGCAATACTATTTATCTGGCTAATCTCATAATCCGTAATTATTGTCAATTTATCATATTGCAAGGGTAAAATACGACGAACATATTGAAACAGCTCCTTGTAAATAACTTCTGTTTTACCAGTTAGTAAAGCGTACACCATCGGGAAACTCTGTCAACAATTAGGAAATATTAAATTAGTCAACTAAATAAACCATTTACAGTATACACTATTCAAGGAGTTTTAATGGTGATATTAGTATATTACTAGTTAGTACTTACAATATTTTTATATATTATATGAAAGACAAAAAGTTGATAACAATCCCCATCAATTGTTTTTGGAACCGTTTTAAAAGTACCGTCACAGCCGGCTATCCTTACCTACAAAAAAAAAAAGAAACAGGAAAGTTAATTACACTGAATACGTCATATAAATACATTGAAACCATTTTCAATGCATCAACTTACATTTTTTATGTTATCAATATATTTAATATTGCAAAACAATATACTGACAATTGTGCCATCAACCATCAGTGGTCCTATTGATAGAATCTAAAAAAAGATTATTAAATGAATAATCAGATAGAAATAATGTGCATGATAACTAAAAAACTTACAAACTTTACTGTGTTTGAAATGTCATAGTGAAATGTCTATTATTTTCTAATAGTAACAAATCATTCAAGTGGTTCAAGTTTTTAGGTGTAGGGGGAAAAACAGATTCCCGAATTTTTTTCATCCTCTCAGCAGATTGTAGAAAAGTATAATTAGTAGCACCTTCTGGGTGACTAGTGCAATAATAAAATATTAAATTAGGGTACTAAGATTTATTTCATTACATTAAATAGTAATATAATTAGTATAATTACCTAACAATACTTTCAACATATAAAGTGCGAGCGCCAAGCTGAATATGAGCGGGCAGAGTGTTGTACACATTTGTTACCAAGTACATTTCTTAGTTCTCTCACTTTAGTGTCTGATGTTCGAACCATGTGAAAAACCATTGTCCTCAGTAATCGAAGAAATAAAATGTTGCTGGGCATCCATTCGTTAAAGTTTCTTTACATTTTAAATATCTAATATATAATGTAATTAAACTATATATCAAGAAATATAAAGAAAGAATTTTTACTTATATTTTGTTGTAATTCAAAAACGAATAACTGTAGGTACATGAAAGTTACACTGAATGTTTATATTAGCGTTTCCTATACACCATACAATTTTGACTCTTTTTGAGCTGTTTACAGACATTCACAGTTTTCAATTTTTTTAGTTTTTTTTTTCTATAAATATAAATAAAGTTTTATCTGTTGGGCCAAAAAGTGTAAAAATTTAATACAAGGCTCCTGATGTATTGCTACAATATCAGTTGAAAAATATTAAAAATACATAGGCACAATTATTTTGTAGTAAACATATTTTATAAAATGTTCGATTTTTATATCTAAGGATTGAAAATTTAAAACAAGATTCCACGTAAGTAGTTAATTCTGTTACCAAAAAATCTAAAAAATACATAAGCACAGTTTATTTTTATTGTCATTGTCAGTTCAAATTTGGACGAAATTACATTATAAAAAACCTAGAATAACTATTTTAGTTATTTTGTTGTGATTGTACAATATTATTCGTGGCTACTTGAAACTTCTAAAGTACGCTATTATATTATATCTATGATAGTATCAGAGTTTGTTGCTGATGTATAACGACTAACGAGTTATAAGTACTTAATGGATATTATGATATGATTAATTTGGAATTTATTATAGGTCAATTTTTTTTAATCCCATAGATAAGTTTACAATATGTCTTATACCTTAGGACTGACATACCGTCTCAGCTCAGAATCGTTTTTCTTATACACTAATATTATATCATGGAATTCAAATTTAATACCATCCATTATACAGTGACCCACTTGTAACCTACTGTACAGCAGAGCACCTGTTTACAATTAATTTCTTTTATTAGGTACTTACCTAATAATAATCATTAAAAACCTAAAAAAGACGGTGTGACATTATCAAAAAACGGAAAATAAAGTGAAGAGAGACTGTAAACTGTAAAGTTAGATTATTGTTTCACTAAGTCACAGTGACTGAATGCGTAGTATAAAAACTATAGGTAAAAATAGAATACATAATATAAATATATAATAAGTTGTTAAATACTACGTCATTTATTAAAAATTATTGATAACCCAAACCGTATAACAGGGTGATTCACCAAACATGCTCACCTCCTTTCTTTGATAGTATCTTTGGTAGTACCCTTTCAAGTGAAAAGGTAAAATCAATAGTAAAACCAATCAGCTTGATAGGTTAGTAACTTACTATATAGTGTTATTATGCTATATAATAATATACAGTCATATAAGTTTTTGGTGCACGAGTGAGGGGTGCAAAACACCTTTATGGCATATACATGCTTAAACTTGTTTCATTTGTGTTACTTAAACAGTAACAATGATATAGTACCCAACCAGTATAAAATTAAAATCTAATTGAAAGTTCAAAGAAATTTTATTTAGAAATTTCAAGGATATTCATGATACATACTGTTTGATTACGTAAACATCTATTATACTTGTCCATTGAACATTAACCATATACATATAAACATGAATATATGATATCACTTGCATTAATATTTTAAAAGCTATACAGTTGTAGTTAAAAAAAAAACCATGACATAGTTGTCTGGAAAGGATACAACATACAAATACAAATTAAATAATTCTTAAAAAAATATCAGCTTATAAAATAGAATAAAATTAATATAATATAAAATGTCTGTACAAATACCTTCTTATACTCTACTTATGTAAAAATATAAGCAATTATGATTAATTAACTGGATAATGCATACAAATAAAATGTTTACAATCCAAATGAAATTATGATTAACTACCACATAGTTTCATTTTATACAAATAAAGAAACCATGTTTAGCCAGTTAAGTGACATAGTAATTACTAATTTTCATTCTAAAAATTGTACAGTCAATTATTACACGTTATTACAAGTGTTAAAAAATTCATTAATTAATGAAAATGTAACTACAATTATGTAATATAGTAAATATTTGGCTGTGTCGAATATTAAAATAAAGATTTTATTTTAATTTTAAAGTCAGTTTATAGCTACAGAACTTATAATTAAATATAAACCAATAATAACAATAATGATATACAGAATTAGCTCTTTTATTTAAACATAAATAAATCTTAACTAATGTTAGGAAAAACTATAAAAATGTAAAAAAAATTATAGTTATAAGTGGCCGCATAAGCTGCCATTCACTTGCGCTAGAAAACACGTTCATGAAAACCTGAAGTAGCAGATGTAGACGTCCCTTGACTTGGAACGGTTGAAGCTGGCCGCATAGCAGATGACTGGTGATTATTGAGTCTGCGTGGAGCCAAATATTCAAAATTACTTTGTGTTTGTTGAGATAACATTTTAGATAGATCGCATGGCATAGGATCTGTCCAGAAGAAGTCGTGGTTTAAAGCTGAATCAGCATCAAATCTCTTGGCTGGATCCAATACCAAGAGTTTATCTAATAGATCACAACCCATTGGATCACGCACGTAGGGCTTTAATCGTTCCTTCACCTGCAAATTAAATAATTAGTTAATCATTAAAAAAAAAAGAGTACATTTGAATAATAACCTTTCGTTTTTGTCCTTTGACTAATTCCAATTGATTGTATAGATCTAAAGATTCAACTTTCGGCCAGACTTCTGGACTTATTGAACCACATAGTTGAGAAATCAAAGTTAATTGTTGTTGCTCAGAATTACCCTGCATAATTGGACTACGAGTCCACATTTCAGCCATAATGCATCCAGCTCCCCATAAGTCCACAGGCGGACCATAATTACGATCACCAAGCAGCAACTCGGGAGGTCGATACCATAATGTTACGACTCGATTAGTATACCTAAAATATTGTTATTAATGTACATTATGTGGAACAGTGGTTTATTAGGATTAAATGTTTTATTATTTGTTGTTATTGTTAATTTATAAATATGGATTAAATAATAAACTTAAAAAACACTTATAAAGACTTATTATAATAAGTCATATATTAATTATTAACATATTTTATTATTTTTTTTTTTTTAAGTTAAAGATGTACTTATATAATTTAATTGGATAATACAATTATTTTATTTTATACTGATATCAATTTAGTTAAAACCTTTTATTTCAGTTGACGCATGTAGCATATTATATTTATATTATATTATAAATACATATTTTTGCTCTTCGCTCGTTTATATTAAAATGTGATAACCTGCCGAAAAAAAATGATAATAGCCAATTTATAGGATTTTTAAAATTAAATAAAACTATCCAAAAATAAACATAGTATAAGAATTTCAAAAGAATTTACATGCATTTTAATTTTTTATACTCAGGTACACCAACATTTACTTATTTTAGTAATTTATAATACAGGCATTATAATATATTGAAGTCATTACTCAGGTATCAATACATGTTTTGCCGGCTGCCATCATGGCCATACAATTTATTAAAAAATGATTAGAATTAATAAGTAAATTAAGTAACAATTTTTTTTTTTTTTTTTTATAACAATTATTAATTTATGGAATTTATAGAACAGGTTGAAAACAAAAATTTCACCTTTACAAAAAAATGTATTTAGCCTGGTAGTTAACTATAGTTTAACAGTGCTTGGCAATGGAAAGTTAAATTAATTACTTTATAGATATTGAAAACATTTTATTTTTTTTAATTAACTAAACATGATAATAATATTACCTATTTGGTTGACCATTTTTCTGAGCACTGAACGCTCTGGCAAGACCAAAATCAGCTAATTTTAATGTCCCAGTTTTTGTAATCAAAACATTTGCTGCTTTCATGTCACGATGCAAAATCTAATACATTATACATATAACATAACATTGGTTTAGACTTTAGATTGTGATAAATGTTTACAGTTATAAAAATATCTTTATTGTTAGTAGCTATAATAATATTTACTTTGTTGCTGTGTATGTAGTAGAGACCATTCAGCATTTGTTGGATTACTTGCTTAATCTCTCCTATACTGAACTTCACCTTAGTATTTGATAGCAGGCCAGCCAAATCATGTTCACAGAATTCAAATACCAAATAAAATGTAGAACGATAACGATTAAACTGAGTGGCTATAAAACATTTTTATGTGATATTAATTTAATAGAAATATAATAATGTTTGTTTAAATTATAATTACCTCTAGTTTGACAGATTTCCAATAGACTTACTACATTATCGTGTTTTAATAGTTGTAATATTCGAATTTCTCTTAGAGCAGTAATTGGAAACTAAAATTGATTAAAAATACATATCAAAATGAATAGTAATATATTATATAATAATAATCAATAGGTATTTATTTTTAAACATTATCTACAAAATGTTTTAACACAGATATGTTTTTAGGCTGGGTGCAACATTTTTTTTCTAACTGATTTTTTTAGCATGGTAATAGATATTTTTTCACTGCACTATACCCAAAAACATACCTGATTTCTCAATTTTGCTTGTAGAGAAAAAATATCTAGTAACATGCTACATTTTTTTTTTTAAATTATTGATTGTTCATTTGCTCAGGCAAAAATAGCGTTTGAGATTTGGTAGGGCTACTTCAGCCATATTGAACAAGCTTAAAAAAAATTTTAAATGGTTTAGAGGGCTTAGACTCTAGATCAGTGGTGGCATGATGCAGACATTTTGGATCAAGTGCCCAAATATAAATTTTGGTGGGTAGTCTGACTTATTAGCAATTGAAAGTTTATCAATTTTCAGGCCGGCGAGGAGTGGATCTGTAACGGGGAACTGGTAAAATAACATACAAATGATACAAATCGTTCCCGTTACATTGATAAGCTTTCAATCGCCAATAGCCCCTTCCAAAATATAAAATGTTGTGCCTAGAGGTGAGTTTAAATATATTATTTTAATAAAAATTTGGGGGTGGGTGGCCGGGTGGGTAATAGATCAAATGGATATGTTGCTCTCCCATTCATGAAAATAGTTTGTGCCGCCACTGCACTAGATCCCTCTCTCTGTATTTGCTCCTATGATCATCACTCATCAGTCATCAGTATTAAACGACATCACAACACTAAACACAAGTTTGCTTAAATTTAAAGTATGTCATTATCCAAGAAATATGGCAACACAGACGTTTGAAAATATGCGTGTGATGTCATAGAGCCGAAATCTGAACGGTGGAGTTTGTTTTACAAGTAATAGTGTTAGAATTAATACAACAATTTCAATAGTTTAAGATAATATTTTTTATGTGTTTTTTTTTGTGTTTACGAGACTGGTGTTATTATAATTTTGATGTAGTTTTTAGGTTTTTCATAGAATTTGGTTATACGGCAATATAAAAAAAATTATATATATAAAAAATTTAAGTATCGTGATGTCCTCTAAGTATCTTATCTTTGGGCATCAAATACCGTTTAATATTTACATTAATTAACTATCTAAATATATTGACTTACTCCTTCTTTTTCATTTTCCATTAGAATTTTTTTCATAGCAACTGTAAATTTAGGATTTTTTTTCTCTCGTGCTTTGAACACCTCACTAAACAAAAAAAATTGAATACTTATGCATTAGTTTTAAGTTATCGTATTATTAAAAGTAGATAAGTACTACCTACTAGTATAAAATTAAATTAAAATATCAGTTTTGAAAATAAGATATAATATATTATGCTATAATTAGGAATCTAAAAATGTCTATTCGCAAAAATATTCTAATTTATAAGTTTTATGATTTATTTATTTAAAAGAAGCAAGTTAATTAACATTCAACAATAACTCAATTATCTAAACCTTTTTTTCAATAATTATTATAATTGAAAAAAACATTTTATGAGATGACATAATATTATGTTAATATTTTAATTCATAAAACCAATGTTAACAAATATACTATATTTACATAATCATGACAAGTTTATAAACATTTGCCAATTGCATTAAAAATTTTGGCTATTAAGTAGTTGTCAAGGTAATTTATCTTAGATTAGTTATACTTATAATAAGATTGATATAAAATTATAATCAGATTATTAGGACTTATTTTAAGATCCACACAAAACAATAAAATATATTATTTGAAAAGTTATAATGGAAATGATGGAAAAGAGCACTGTATTCTGTTATAGTGTACCTAATCTATCTAACAAACATACAATATATTTGTATGCCAAATACAACACTAATATATTATGTACAGGGTTAAGATTTTGATGTAATCTGCTGTTTTCCAGAACTATTTACACAAAGCTAGTTTTATTGTTATGTACATATCATATATAATGGAGGAAGGTATGTTTTAATATCCATAAGAATTCCAGAAAATGGATCAGTTGCCAAGTTTTGTAACCAAAGAAATTGAGTCAGGTATGAATCTAGATTCTAGATGATGGTAAGCTGTTATCCAATGATTTTTGTTTTGCTACTTTCCGGATTAAACAAAGACGTTTAGTTGTTTGGGGGTGTGCTACTATGGTTGGGTCCATAAAGTTATAAGTATGATAAACTCTATAGTGATCAAAGCCAAATGCTATGTTAGTCGAGTTAACCGGAATGATTATAACAGGCAGTCTTGGAAATATATATGGGTAGTCAAAATGACCCGGAAACACCTATTTACTTTGTGACATTGTAAAGTGCTAACAAGGTTTTAACCTAAACCTAATCAAAAATTATTAATGGCAATCTTTCAAACGGATCCATACAATGTAAAAATCAAGATAACGACTGGTACCTATTGTAAAATTAAATTATACAAATTATTTTATCAGATCAAAAGTCCACATAGAAGACTTGTTAATTGTGCAGTCCTGAAAAACTTTTTTGGTTCAATATTTGTTTAAAATAAAACATTATTTTAAATTTATATGGCATTACATTCCCAACTCGAATTATGTTTTAGTAGATTTGAATAACAACAATAACATAATATTATTATTAAATACCCAAATGTGCCTTGACCAATCTTTGCCAGTTTTTCAAACTTGGTGGCAGCTTCACAAAATGGGAAGTTATACTCCTCCAAGTATTTCTCCCTCTCGCGGGCCATGTTCATCTGCAGCAGGTTGGGCGATGGTGTTGACGGCGGTGTCAACACACCATTCAAATTCGTCATGGCAGTCGTCTTGAAGTCCTTTCGTGAAACGTATGGGCCAAAAGAATATAACCTAATTAATATAATAATCTATCAGCAATTACTAGTAAATAGCCAGAATATAGATGGCAGATCGCAGATACCTAATATGAGAATAGTAATAGTTGTTGGATTGTAGGACACGATAAAGAATTTAACGTGGTAGGATAAGGCATAGATAATAAAAATTCTTTACTGTTCTGCGAGTATAGTATAATGGGATAAAGACGACTTCACAGGTTACCCTACTTCTATGTCCCGTGATAAAAATGTGTCACTGTGATTGGCTGAACCTTGCGGTCAGTAAGCGGTATACAACAAGGCTACCATACTATATTTCATATACCAGAGAGTAGAATTAAATCCTATCAGCAATCACTTCCTTTTTAATTACAGCCAAACAAAATATGCGTTTCGAAAAATTGAAAAAGTAAGTTGAATCACTTCATAATATTAAAAATTACTAAAATATGTCAAACAATTATTTTTTTTTCGGAAATCACGGTTTACGTTATCACGGTGTAGTACTGTAGCGTGAAGTCACCTTCAGAATAATAGGTATTGTATTGATAAAACTAATCACTTTTTGATCCACAAAATAGTTGTTCAAATTATAGTACCGAATATCCAAAATGTACATTTAATTATTTTGAGAAATATTTGTTCCAACGCTTATTTTCAAGAGTTAAAATATTTTGTATTTGTTCCACAGTCTATGTTTAATGTATGCCATTAGATTACTAAAAGACTTCAATTATTTTTTCTATTCTAAGAGGGGCTCACAACATGGGAATGTATTTCATGCTTCACAATATTATTCAGACTTAATGTTGTCCAAAAAAAAGTTCTTCTAAATAGTTTTTGGAATTCATTGGAGCAAATGTGATTTGAAAAATAGTAGGTAAATTGAAACAAATTCAATAATAAAAAATCATTTAAAATAAATAAACAATTTAAAAAATACATTCATCGTTCCACTCAGAATCTAAAACACACATCATTGTAAAATCAATACATTCATAGCTCCGCTCAGAATCTAAAATGGTTATATACCTACTTGTATGGTAGGAAGGTATACTATGAAAAAAAAGGTAACAAACATATTATTAAAATAACAATTAGAATATACACTAGAAATAGCATTTCAATTATTAAATTATATCATAAAATATGAAGTACCTATACACATATTATTATATGCGTGTTATATATTATTATGGTTGAAAAATAACTTTTTATAATGAACTAATGAATCAACAGAGTTAAATAGGAATAAGTAAAACACTATAGTCTATAGTTAACGTATCCCAAAAATATAAAACGAGTAGGTACGCTCTTTGTAAATCGGTGTATTATTTAACATTAACAGTCATCAAAATATAAAAATTTAGAAAATTCACAGTCACAAATTTTTTTTTATAAGCTTTAGAAGTTTTAAATATCATTTTTTGAATTTAATATCTATACCAAAAAATGATATTAGTTATTTTGTTGAAATTAAAAATAAAAATAAAAATATTTAAAGTTTACCCCCATTTACTTATTGACTTTTGTGTACTATTTTCGTTTTTACTATACATTCATACACAACACAATATTTAAAAATATTTTAACTAATTTTTACTAGTTCGCTCCATTCTA
>WHPZ01580211.1:2525-18719 GCA_016617965.1 Macrosiphum rosae
TACGGGTGCCCCAATAAAAATTCTGCCACCACAAACACACGTGTTCACAAACCTACAGTACCCTCCCCTACAAACTAACAAAAACAGCTAATGGCCATAGTTGCCGGGCTTAATGATCAAAAAAAAAAAAAAAAAAAAAAATAGTAGAATAATACGGTTATTGGGGAGGTCTACATCTCGTTAGCCTTCCAATAAACATGTATAACTTATACATTAGTTATACCTATAAAGGTACAACTTATATTGTCAGTATTTTATATTATTATTATGAATCAAGTTTTCAAGTTTGATGTACCTATAATTAGAATACGATTTTCACTATTTTGTAGAATTTCAAATCATAAATAATAAATAGGTGCCTAACTCAAAATCGAAAATCGAAAATGTATAATCCAAGTTTTCCGAAAAATGATTTTACCAGCCAAGGCTTTTAGTTTCCCTTGGCTTCGAGCCAGCACCCCCCATTGGGGCATTATGGACTATGGTGCACGAGGCTCAATATAGCATAATATGAACAATTATTTCACACCGGCACCTACAACATCCCCGAGTGCATATTCATTACGTTCACGACAAGCCCACAAACGACATCCACTTACACGTGTTTATGCAATCGCATAACAGTACGCCGATTAATTATAAGGGAACTATACTGAATTAATTACGACTATATTATCGGTGGTACCTAAACGGCGATTGCGTGCTCTCACGTTTTGTGTGCGGCTGTATGTGCGTCGTATATAGATAATAATTATTGTAATATAGCATACATAGTATAGTATAACGTGTAGCCGTGTAGGTATATAACGTCTAGACAACGGTGGGTGCGTTAACGTTGTATAGTTATATTTAAAATGACCAAAGGTTCTCACATCGGCAAACAGGATTTCCAACCACTCCCGAGAAGTTACGTTAGGCAGCTAACATCCGACCACACTTTACACGTTTCTACAAAAATTTTAATCACATAAATATTGACTCTTCAACAATAACTACACGCAGACCTACAAAAGGTACACGCGATGTGTGAGCTATTTAAAGTATATCCCCCAACCAACACCAACCAATGAACGCAACAACATATTATATATAACTCCAGCATCAAAACGATCGTACATTTTGTTACACTTTGTTCTTACTATTGAAGGAAGTATATTATACTATATTATATTATAGTGTGTGGAGGGTTAATTTACAAGTTTTGTACCAACACAAAAATGTTCTTTGTTCAAATTATACCCGACAGATTCTAGCTGTTCATAATTTAAAGTAAAACTACTCTTTAACTGTATGCATAAATCCCAGTGTTGTATGTAATAATAGTCATTTGTCCCGGGGGACTCGTGATGTTTAAACATAGACGCGTTGAGTACCAACGTTTTTACAATATTATAGAAATTTGAAAGAAATACTTGTATGTTATCAAGTTATAAACAAATCAAATATAAGGTTAAAAAATAAACAAAACCGGTAGATAGGTATTTTAATTATAGGTAGGTATATAAAAAAAAAAAAAAAGGGATAAGTAAGTGACCACTGTGTCGTACATCGCCATTCAGTAAGTCACTGTAATGAATGTGTTAAAATTCTGACCGAAGATCTGTTGTTACAGATGGTTAAAGTTCGCCTATATATTACTATAAGAATATTTTATGATATACTTATTAGTTATTAGTTATTATACTTATATATTGCCATTATAATAATTTATTTTACTATACGAGTAATAATATTTAGGTTGAATTAATTTTTGATGAAAACATTACATTTATTATATTGTTAATATATTTTACATAGTATATTATTGTCATTAACTTTTGAGTAGATACCCGGCTTATACCGCAGAACGGTATGAGTATTGAGTATACCGGTCATATGTATAAGGTTGGTGGTATAAATAGGCAATTGCTTAAAATTAATATGATTATTGTTTTTATAAAATATTATAAAAATGTAGGTAGGTAGAACCTGCGTAATAGTTTCAAGTGCTATGGACGAATAATATTCAAATGATTTTGAGATGGTATATTTTTATTTTTTTTTAATACATATCTTCTTTTTATCACTTTTTATATCAGAGAAAATGCTTCAATCTTCAATATCGAGGATAGGTTTTAGTTTCGGATAGAAAATTGAATCTATTTGGTTAGGTACTTATTCGATTTCTGTCAATATGTTGTACGCTGAGGCCGTAAGAATGAAAAAATTCATATCAAACAGATTACAGGTACTTGCACACACGCTTCACCCGAATCTAACCACGCGATTTATAATAATTAGAGTAATTTTGTGTGTGGGCCGAGAGCAAATGAAATAAGAAGGCTAATTTATGGTCTAAGTAAGTAGGGTCAGAATGAAGAAAATTATATTGCCCAACAATATAAAGGGAAAATGCTGGCTAAGGGTATATCCTACTGCTGTACGGTTGAGCGCCACTGAGACGAATGAAATTCCTCAGCAACACTCCATTCCAGCCACGCCATCGACCAAGCGTCATTAACGTTAACGTCACATCAATCTTAACAAGAAAACTATAATGTAACCTTATAAAATTGTATAGCTAAATAATTTTATTGTAGAACAAGTTAAGTTTAAACATTTTTACAACATAATTGTGTGTACATCATGATCGGTTTCATTTGCGTAGAAAATTATATTCTGATTTTTAATTTATAGTTTTTATTGGATGCACGTGTATAGTACTATACTAACAGCTATTAATATTATTATATAAATTAAAACTGTTTAACTAGGTAACAACATTTTACAATTGCATTAATCGTAAGTATTTTATTATAGGTATTTCGACATCTAATATCCACACTGACTTTATACTTTAATAGACTTTTAATAACCATATAATAATATTCATAAATCATAATAATATATAATATATAATTTTACATTAGTTAATTTTAAGTGTAGACTTAAGTCTACTGACCCGGTTGATTTTGAAATAATTAGGTTCATTTTTGTCTATTATTTTATTACCATCAGAATTATTACCTACATATTTCATCAACGAAATGACGAGTTATAGTTATATATTTAATATAGTATATTGGTATAATTAATAAATAATAATAGGTATTTAAAATAAAAAACCATACAACTAAATCTACATGACGTATATGTAGGATTAAGGAACTTACAAGGGTATCTCTATTTATGGTACTTACAATTAACTAATGCCATAGTATTAACATTTAAAAACATCGATTCAGCAGTATATTTTAATCTCAGTAAAGAAAACAGATTATGTATATAATGATCATAGTTAAAATCTTATAGTATCGAATATATTTAATGATGTTAGAACTAATTGACAATAATATATGACGTTGTTTTTTTTAATGTTCCAAATTATTAGATAATACAATTTATTATTTATTTCTGAGTCAAAGGTTCCTAAAGACGTATATGTATCATTGATTCCATAGAACAATTACAAGGGTTCAACACACACCATACGACTTTTCACGAATTTCTTTATAGCACAAAACATAAAACATAAATATAAAATTTTGTTTTTTAAGTCGAACGTAACACTCCTATGCGTATCCTCTACGCATATAAAAAAATTTCTGAAAATAATTATGGTAGGTATCACAGCTGATTTGCAATAATTTAAATGTTCAGTATTAAATTATTATTGTCATCTCCTGATTTTATAAGTTATTATAAATGTCTTTCTTTTTGTAATAAACCTTAAGAAAAACAGCTCTTAACTAATAACCGCTAATAACTATATTGCTTAAGACGATTCAATATTAATAAATTATAGTTAACACTTAAAATACGAATACATAGTATATTATTTACCTTATATTTTATTATAATAATTAAATTCTATGCTATGCATTAAATATTTATTTTTAATACTATAGGTAATAACCATTTACTAAATAATCTGTGAAACAAACTTTAATGAGATTTTTTTCCCCAAAATACTAAATAAAAGTTGCTATAAATCTGTCAGAATTTAGGTTAAACATATTTACAAGCCAAATATATAACTATCTGTATAAAACGCATGCATATAAAGAACTAAAATACTATAAATAATGTTATATTGCAAATTTTGAATGATTAATAAGAACTGGAAACATAGAATTAACAATGAAATATGAATGACCCGAAAATGTCTTGAAGTTCGACGACTGATATTAACATTTTTTTTTAAAATTGTTATTGTAATTTTTGTTAATACATTTTTAAATCAGATCTACATGTGTCTTGTTCTTGTATGACTTGATTATCTGAACCGATTAAAAATATGTACAATGTATATACATAATATAAAACATAATTATTATTTATTATCTATAGTTTATTAACGTGTTTTGAGGTCAAGCATCAGCCGGTTTCCCTAGTTCCCGGATGGTTGACCACCCGGGTTTTATTGACAAATCCTCGCTACATATACACGAGCTTTATCCAACCGGACCCTCCTCCAAAGTTAAAAACCTACTAGATAACCTTCAGATTTTAGATGTCGAAGCCTCAAAAATGTTGAGGTCACTTTGAAAAATGTTAAGTATAGGTACCTTTACTGGGATAGTGGGATATAGATACACTGATGAATTTGAAATAATTTCCAACTATAAATGAATATAAATTAAAATGTTAATAAATTTAATAAGGACCACTCGTTTAACAAAATAATAATATTTGAACTTTTTCTAGTAATGTCTTACCATCGTTTTATATTTCATTCCTTATTGTAATAATATGATATTAAACCATTATTTTTTATTCATAACTTATTAACAACTAATTACAAATGCTTATTAATTATTATCAAAATCTGGTATCAAACATTATGATAATTTTTATTGACACAATTATAAATTATACAATTAAAAATATAAAAAAACATATTAATATCATAATATTCTAGAAAATAAGATACTATATAGAAATATGAAATGATAAATTAATCAACATAATATGTCTAGCAGGATGCATTGCTACATTGTACATTAAACATTTTAAAATTATAGGTAGATTATGTAAATACATTTCTAGTTTCAATTGTAAAAAGTACAATACTGTTATTTATCGCATAGAAGTAATATATTATGACAAAATATATTTGAAAACGGAAATGGGCTATCCTTTTCATATGTTATTGTTGTAAAGTATAAATTTAGGCTGACCGAATAATAAATAAATTCTGTAAGTTTAACAAATACTTAAGTAATGAGCGATGTGATGACATTTTTATTTCTTCTAACCATAATAAAACACATTTAAAAATCAACATCCTCTTCCCATTAAACGTCTAATAGAAATTAAACTAATATTGTATACATAATGTATGTTTCAGTGGTACAGTATATTATATATATTATTGTAAGACAGAAGATCAGAATTTAAAATTGTTCAAGTTTTATTTAATTTATAGTTAGAATAATATAAGCAATCGAAAATATGTGTAATGTTGATGATAATAAAGTTATAATAATTTTATTATTATTGCCATATTTATATTTATCATATTATTATATGACATCATATTTTTTTTACATAATATGAGTTAAATATTGTATGGTTATACGTCAATGTTATGTGTCTGTCATCAATTTAATATGGGTGGTTTCTGATAGAAAATTAAATCTAAATTTTTTTTTTTAAGAATGGGGGTTAAAAGTAAACAATTTTGACGATATTGGGTATTCAAACAATCAAACTTAACAACGATTTCTCATCAAAAAATATTAATCATAGAAACTTAAAATACTGCACTATTACTTACATTAACATTTTCTGTCAACGATAAAATTTTCAAAATATTTTGACTTATTCCAAACTTTTTAAAGGCATTCAAAATTTCTTTAGTTTTTGTTTTCTATAAATGTTGATGGAAAATTTTTTTAACTACTGCCAAGTTGGATGCAATGCGATTTATTGTATACAATATACGATTATGTTCTTATCAAAAATGAGTTGAACAGATTTTAACTGAAATAAAAATAAATTACTTACAATAATATAAATGTACTAAAAAGAAAAACACTGTATCCATTCAAAATCGATTTACGTGAGCAATGATTTATTACATCCATTACAGTGACCTCTTCTACCCAACGATCGAATATTGAATAAGTACCTAATATGCAGCTAAGTGAGTTCCCGGGTTTTTAGTTATGTAATTAATATTTTGAATAATATACAACATTTTGTTACATTTATAATACAATAATTTTAATGTAATTCATATCTACAGTTACTCTTTAGCATAGTTATAAAAGTTCATTATTTTTGTTTTCATGTTACCTATTTATTATTTAGTACTCGTATAACAAATTTTATTTATCTATTCATAGTAAAAAAATTCATTATTATATACTATTATATTCTCAGTTTTTATTTTTATTTTACGTGATCAAAATTAAAATAGAAAATATATAAACTAAAAAGAATTATTAATGTATTTCAAAATTAGTATTTGATTTTAAATACGGATACTTCGAAAAAGTATTTAAAATACTCTGTTTAAGTGCTTTTTTAAAAGTATTTAAAATACGTATTTGAGTACTTAAAAAGTATTTGAATACTTTTACTCAAGTACTTAACAGCACTGGGTAGTAATGTTTAACCTCGTGTTCAACGCACTGCTGTCGATTAAAGTCAGGAAAAAAGTAATTATTAAAGATATTAAATTACATTGTATGAAATATGGGATACTATATTGTTTTATTTTTAATATCAAACAAATCGTAGTTAAAATGTGTCTTGATTGGAAATTAGATATTGATACTATCAAACACCCTGTGATTAAAGGATTTACATTCATCCAAGATGGCAATATATTAATATCAATAATAATCATTAATATATTAACTTTATATACTAAATCCATGATACATTGCCCCTAGTTCCTCTGATGGTCAACCCAATGTATTCAAATCATAATATTATTATCGTCCATTGATCATAAATATTACATGGATTTTTTATACACACATGCCTATACATATTATTCATTCGCTGTCTATTGTATAACGTATGTATAATAATTTTAAGTGGAAAATATTTTAAGGCGACAAATCATTTTTTTTTTCATACGATACTCATGTATGTAATATTTCTTTTGGAACTTTTTCTATTATTATGATAGTATTTTCATTTTTTCTACATAAAGTAAGCGATAAATGTAGATGGTGTATATACGTATATATATATATGCTAAACTGTGCGTATGGTTTTTGCTCTAAACCTACTACAGTACTACCTATCAGCGAGTTTTTGTGGCGTGGGGCAGGGTAGAAGAAGGGCGGTTTTTGTTTTCGGCCCCGTTGAAGGGATAATAAATCAAGGGTGGCCGCAACCGGCTGTAAATCATTGTGTGTGTCTGTGTGTGCGTTTGTGTGTGCCATTCCCGACCTGGGGGTAGTGGTGCCCGAGTGTGGGTAAGGTATTCGAAATGAACGAAATTAATCATTGTCAAAAACCCAACCCCCCTCTCATGTACTCTTCCATACCTACAACCCTCTGGGGTCCGCGAGTTTAATTCCTGCGCACTTTCCTATACATACCGTGAGTATGTGTGTGAGTGTGTGTGTGTACTGTGTATATATATAAATATAAAATATACCCCTCCTCATGATGGTCGTGTCCTGCACGGCCGTAACCATCTCCCCGCAATTTATCTAATGTCACTCCCCACTTTCTCTTCCCACTGCTAACATCTTACCCTTATCATTCCGGGTTCTCTTTAACATAGAAAATGAAAAAATACAACGAAATCCATCCCGGACACGACGATATTAATATATATTGCACAACGTGATGCCGTGTCCATACAATGATCGCATGTAAAATGTACATAAATTGATACCTAACCTACCCCCAGTCACTCACGTATAATGACGGACTTGTATTTATGACAATCTCTGCACCCGAATTCCTTCATAAGCTTATTTTAACTTTTCAATTAATAACGCATAGTTACTCCGTACTAGACGTTCTATATAATAATATTATTACTATATTGGTTGTAATTTAATTATACACTGAAGGTTACACTACCTACCTAGCTCATTTCAGGACAAATACTGAAATATTGAAAAAAAATATGCACGAACGTTATTATTATGGTTATTAGAAAAATTAATTTTATTCAAATTAAATATGTGTTGAATGTTAACACTGGTGTTAACTATAATTTACTTGATTAAATTGATTTATTCATAAATCATAATATTAAATGGCAGGTACAACACACATTTTATAAAATAAAACAAACTTTTTATACTTAGATTTATTCTATCTAATAAATTATGAAAAAATATTCATAATTAGTTATCTAAAACAATCTCTTGTTATAAATTAAAAAATGGAATACATTTTTACACAACATATTAGGAAAGTTGAAAAAATATTAAAATATACAATAGGTAGGTAGTAGGTACCTATAGGTAATTTAATAATCATATTCATAAAGTTAAACAACTTATAATAGGTCAATGTAAATGTTAATCGAATGTTGTACATTTCATGACTATATAATATGATTAATTTTAATAAAATAATAACATTTTAGTCTTCAGTTTAATATAGTATACTTATAATAGAGGTACCTATAAAATATATTGTAAAAGTGTTTTTAAATGGCTAAATATTATATTATATAAATTGCATGGTTGAGTACGACATCTATATGTTACTATATGAACTATAATAAAGTCAGAACTTTGCCGTCCGGCAACTTTCTCAACTTAGAGTTAGGGTCATACATTTTACATTTAAATTTTACATAATCGGTAATAATCGATTAAAACTTTATCTGTATTTGTTGCTGATACATGTTTATTTATTTATCCAAAATACTGCGATAATAATTAATAAAATTATTTTATTTTAAAATTAAATATATTATAAGTAATATTTTATTCAAAGTATTGTTAACTTTAATAAAATCATTATTACAGGAGAGCTGTAATTAGTTAAAATACGTTTATAAATATTTTAGCAAGCTTTGTATTATATATTATTAAGATTTATATTATTAAACATTTTAAATTAGGTAAATACTCTGTTGAGTAGTTAAGCTCCTCACTATTAATTTATTTAAAAAGTATCAAGATAAATTATATGGATAGCAAGCTTAGAAGTACAGAACCTTCTAAATACGTAGGTACCTACGACTATATTTTGGTAAGATTCAATTAAAAAAAAAAAATATCATATTCAAATGATAAAAGTAAATTTAATTACGTACTATTATAATATAATTATAATTAAATATATTATTAAGTGGTTTCCATTGTTTTAGTAAAATACTTCCAAGATAATATGATTCAATAATTACACTGCAGGCCGCAGGGAACGCAAATTATAACTATATAACATAACGATTATCTGATCAGTTTTGAATTCTGACCAAATATATTATTACCTACTGCATAGTATACAGCCGACCCTGTTATAAAATCACATAGCATTCGTGTAAAAAACCGTAGCTATATAATACCTATGCAGTAGATATACCATAATATACGTATTTAGGTATATACATTAAGGATCTGTGCTGCACGCTCAATAAAAGTCCTCCCCCGCCCACCCCTCGAATAAGTAAACCTCGCAAAGTATAACTATATAATATAATGGCCAAAATAATAATAACAACACACATCACATGACCTGGCGGCCATTCGGCCTCCCTTTGTATAGTCTTCGCGTACCATTCAACATCACTCCACGCAATCCTTTGCACGTTCATCCCTATAACCGGAATTATATATATTGTAAATGTAGGGAACAAACGAACACACTTATATTGTCAGTGGTGAACTCGCGCCGCCACTATATATATATATATATATTCGGCAGCAGGTATATCAACAAGTCGCCTATATCGTAACGTTTTATCTGGCTGCACTTTTAGTTAACTAGCGAATTGAAAAACAAGGGGTTGCGGCAATAATAATAATAATATAATATAATGTACAATAAGGGGCTTTGCACGAGTACCGACTCTGCCGACGACTAAAGTCAAGACAGATTTGCGGTCTGCGACCAAACACGAATCATAATAATATTATTATTTTAAACATAATATGATCAACGTCATTCCGTCACGCCATCTCCGCCGCCGCTGTAATAGACCTTTTTTCCAGTATGTGTACCTATATAAAATAGGTTTAACAGCGCATAATTGCTTTAAAATAGTATTCCGATGATTATTGGTCAATGGATGGTTTGGTAAAAAAAAATGTCTAAAGCGCTATCTTATATAAATTAATGAAAATTACCAGATTGAAAAAAAATAACTAAAAATATTGCCAAATCCGTGTAGACCTATTAAAATAAAATAATGGCCGACCATTAGGCTCGTACATGATGCCGAGAACCGTACAGATTTATATCCGTTCACAACTGGTACTTGATTTATGTGCTGAAATTGGAATTACACATTTTACATTAGTCCATTTATAGCGCATGTTCAGATGTGTTTTAGTTCTGAATAGTTTTTAAATCGTTTTTACATCTGTCCCTTTCCATGTTTCACCAAACCCGATAATGCGGCTACGCATCGATCACCCACGACATTTCCGGAGATGTTCAATAGCTGATAGATCTTATATATTATGTTTTACTAAAAAAAAAAAATGTCTTAGAGAAACTTAAAATATATATTTATTTTATAATCTGTAACTTTTTCTTGTAGTGTATAATTTATTATTTTGTTTCTATTTTGTTTTTCTCTAGATATTAAAGTATAATAAAAAAAATGTGGTCAGTAAACTCACAATCTCACCGAAGGGACTAAATTCGGTGGCTTATATTATAGGGAGATATTTCATATTTTACATTGTACCTAATAATTTTATTAAAAGTCGAAGAAAATTGTAGAATGTTATTAAAAAAACACAATTCATATCACTTCCACAATAAAATTTTATATTTTAATTTATAAATAATATTTTATATTACCTTTTATATATTTATTTAATTTAAACCGTAATAATTATTGTATAGATTAAATATATTTTACATTTTAAAACTAATATTATATTATACTCAGATATATTATAAATTTGATCTGCTATTGATTTTGTTTTTAAAATGAAACCTAATAATTTATAAGAATGTTGTTTCATATCGATTAATTACATTTTTAAGAGATAGATATTTTACTATATTACTTTAAGCCACTTATATTCGCATGATAGCGATAAATTACAAGATGGTTGAATTAGCATTTTATAATAATTCTCAATTACCGTCGTTAAAAATAATATATTTTACAACCAACGAATATATATTTGGGAAAACATTAACATAATATATCATCGGCAACTATAATATTATACATTTTAGTAAATTTTACCCAGATAATATAATATAAATGGCAGTTTAAAAACATTGATAAATTCGTTGACATTATTATATTTTATACCGGGCTTTATTATTGCTATAACGACCAATCTCAGTGTCAACGTTTGTTTTGAGGACATTTACCGTGAATTGTAGATGTTATATAACCAAGTAAGTATTTAATGTAATGTAAAAAATGGATTCGGGCCAATCGTATACTCGTGTATAATGGTAGGTACCTACCCTATAGAATATTGTGAAGTGAGATGTACAAATATACACAATAATTATTTAAACGAATAAATCTTCAATGACGAGCGTATTATGTATAACGCGCGTATAATATGTTTTATCGTGCCTACATATTAATATTGTATTTATCTACGAAATGTCGAACCATACGCCCTTTGTAGGAATATAGTTCTACCCTTTTTTACTATTTAAACACAAACAACTGCAATACTATAATAAGTTGTTTTGATCTGCGACGACCCATAATCATACCTATATATACAATACGACTGACCCATAATTCAAACGAAATGTATTCACGATGTTCGATTAACGGAATCCATATTTGCAAAACGGACACTGCGGTGGCTGCAGACTCCTCCTAATGCCGTATTAAAGGTAGGTAGGCCGTTCAGGCGGCACTTTTGGCAATTGTCGTTTTCGGGGACCGTTTTCGAGTTCAGCGGACGCGTTGTTCTTTAATAAAAATACAACAAACCGAATAAAAACCGTATAAGCTCCGTTCCCCCGAGACTCGTATATATCCTACGAGAAGGGTTTATATGAGGAAAACGTATGTAAAAAAAAAAAAATAATAATAATAATAATAATAAAATAAAAATACAAAAATAAATGCTGTCTATTTATGTTTTTATTGTCGTACACTCTTTCGGATATTATACGAGGGGTTTTAATCAAAACGACTGGATGAAAAAAAAGGGTTTTTTATTTTATTTTTAAATCGTATTTCGAGAAGGTTAGAAAGGGGGGGGCACCGAATTTATCGGCAAATTTGTCCGTAAGCCCCGGCGTCCCGGACCGTAAATCACACTGTCGATGGATACGGGTCTTCCGCTACATTTGTTCTTATTTGCAGACTGGCAAATATAAATTTACGACGAGCTATGGCGGTGGATGTTTTTTTTTCGGGAGAAAAAAAGGAGGAAACTGCAACACGCCGGGGCACTTGTACAATTTTATCAAGATAAACAGATCTAGCGTTTTTATTGCCGGTCCGTGATAAGTTTTTGTAAAACGGTTTTTTTTTTTTAAACCGTATATCACCCTCAAGCGAAAAACAAGACAATCGTCCGAAAAAATTGATGTCCTCAGTATATTTGATGCAGTAGAAAATGTCTTAACATAATGGTCTCGTAATTTTTATAAATTTCATATATATATATTTATTCCCATGATCAAATTTAAAGTAAAAACAAGCCATGGTATTGGTTTAAATTTTATAAGTCTTAACTCTAATAAGTCAAAATCAAAGATTAACTCTTTCTCATATATTTAATAGTTCTTCTTATTATATGTTTAATGAATTATTCATATATTATATTATTATAAATAGGAAGCTGATTTTAATGTCCTAAAAAACAAGAAAAATATCTTTAACTTATTCTTAAAAATTATATTCTTATACATAATGTAGTTGAAAAACAATCTATTTGTATAGTTTAAAAGTACGTAATTTGGCGTTATTGCGATTGAAATAAAACAAGTAATATACAGTGTAGTAGTATACACACATATATTTTGTTGTCTCTGTCTTACAAGTGCATAACATAACAAATTTACGCTCAGCAGATCATGTTTAACTCAGTTAGTTTAAAAACTAGAATGAATCGACCTATTATGAAAGTTGATAGTTACAACATTATCTGTGTTTGTATGTGGGTTTTTTACGATAATTCAGTTTTTAAATGAGTTATGAGCATTTTTAATTTACGCTATATTATATACGAATAACTTACTAAAAAATTGAACTATCGTAAAAAAAACCACATAAAAACACAGATGATGTACATACCATCAAGTTTCATAATAGGTCGATTCACTCTAATTTTTAAACTAACCAGGTTAAACGTGATCTGCTGAGAGTAAATTTGTTATGTTATGCACTTACAAGACAGAGACAACAAATTACCATGTAACGTCATCTTAAGTGGGCGCCTAGTTTGTGGTAAATGGTTGTCAAATTGTTATCAGTTCTTATAAATTACAAGGAAAATGTACTGTTTTAAAAATGAAAATAAAAATTAATTTGATGTATGAAAAGAATGATATGCTTGGAAAGCAATGTTCTTACAATATGCATTTAAATCCGTGCTCTAAATTTTAATATTATGATAAGTCGTACAAATATAAAACGTAAGTACCTACATACAAGTTTTAGTATTTAATATCCGATATTTATACATTATTGATGAATATTCTAAAAAGGTCATAGAAACACAAACTTTTTTCGAATAGGTCAGATAATGATTTTATTAAGGTATAGATACGTTAAATTGTGTGTTTTTATTCCGGTTTAACTATATATTTAAGGCAAACATTTCCAATTTTTTAATACCACAATTTTGACTGATAATCATAAGTAACCTACGTTAAACAGATAATTTATGCAAATATTTAAAAAAAATACGAAATCGCATCCACCCAAATCCTATACCTATGTAATTATTTCACAAATAAACTATGAACTATGAACCTTATCTTTTTGGAGCTATAAGAACAATAATGGAATTAACTAAATTACAGTTCGATTTTTAGTTATACTAATTAATAATTATAAACGAATAATTATTGGGCTCACCGCCCGTAATAAATAAATAATAATAATAATAATAATAATAATAGGACGCAAGGGTAGCTAGAAGATACATTTTAAATAACTAAATAATGTACTACTAATGCATTTCCTTAAAAATTCCGATAACTGCAATTGTAGTCCCAGGTACCTACCTATAATATAATATAATATAAGCACCAACTTTGGACTGCGGTTAGGTGCAAAGTGCGCAGTGATGGCATCGACCAAAGGATCGTAGTGGAAGCGAAGGGGGTGATTCAACAGAAGGGGATGATGCAAAACGAACGGTGTTTTATGTGCCTATAAATCTCTTGGCGGGGGTTTACAGTTGCAATTAGCGATTCCTTGAGCTAGCCCGTACAGCCGCATGGTTGCCAACAAAACGCCAGTACGAATATTATTGTATATATATATATATATATAATATATTATATAGGTAGGTGAGGTGTCCAGTTTTAAGCGGTCTCGCAAAGACGTACGGTGGAAGTCAGGTCGCACATAAATCCTCGAACCGAGGCATCAGTGGCACTACGGAGGATTTATTCGGTTTGATTTTCAAGTGGTCCGAAATAAAATCGGCCATTACAGCGTCCGCGTGCCCGCGATGTACGCTGTAAAGACTGGCAAACTGGCTTGGTCACCTCACGAAAAAAATTGCTTTTTATCGGATTTTCTTCAGTCTCTGGGCAGCCTCTTATACTTATATATAATATATCCTTTTAAGACTATTCTAGTTCTACGTACTACACTTGACGTGATTTTCATCAAATTAAAATTTGTTTAACAAGTATGAAGTAGGTACCTATATATAGTAAAACAGAACATGTTTGTGAAATAAACAGTCATCTATGCTTAACGCTGGTCAATGTTGTTTTTCGTTGCTGTTGTTACTTGTTATAATGTTATGTGATTGGTTATGACTTATTAAAAACAATAACAGAAAATAAAAATCAAAACATGATTTAAAACTTAAATGGGCGGTTTAAAATTGCAGATTTTTTAAATTTTTAATTCGACTATATAAACTATTTTGAACACTATTAAAACATTATGAATTATAAGGTTATATATAATTTGGATTTGTGTTTTTCATATTACTATATAGAAAGTAGATAACCTAATATTATGTTCGTCATGTCGTATGTCTTTACAATATTCATTGTCATGCGCAGAGTCGGACTGACTCGGACCAATAGTCCACAATTGTGGACGGGGCCCCGGCTTACTTATGGTAATTGGGGGCCCCTGATTTTGTACCTATTACTATTATTATTATTTGTTTAAAGTAAATAGAAATCAGAAATAAACATTTTTTTTTTTCAAATCAGGAAACGTATTTTTGTTAACAATCTTTAGAAGTTCTCAATAATTATTAAAATAATGACATTTTCATTCTACGAATTTAATAGCTGTCTATATATAAATATGTATCATTGATTATAAATAGTGTTAAGTTGTTGTAACTATTAAGGGGACATCGCACCTACATATTATGTTGTCTCTGTCTACACACGTACGGCATAGCAAAAACGTTTTGGCGAGGGGAAAGAACCGAGAAGGCTATAGTCATAACTAAGAAACGAAATTTTCACCACATATAAAGGAGAACATTGACTGTGCAATATCGTTTTTATTATTTGGTATCACTTTTACGAAAAATGTTCTTATTGTTTCAAAAACCATTATTATTTGTGTTTTTCAAACTTTAATAACTTTTTTTGAATTTCTGATAACAAAAAAATAAAAATGATCTTTGGTTTATTTTTTATTTCTTACTATATATTACTATGCGCTGCTATGTAAAAATCTGGAAATCCAACACTCTATTAAAGTTTTTTTTTCCAAACTTTAAAACAGTAGGTAATTGTACATAAATAATTAAATTCTTAAATGCCTGTGCAACTTAATTTAATATGAAATAAGTACCAAACAAAGAATAGCATATTTACATTACGTATGTGTTATCAAGACTAATTCTATTTTTTAATTGTTTTATGAATTAGTAAGGTCAACAAAAACTTTAAATAAAATCTCTTCGAGAT
>WHPZ01580217.1:1488-22549 GCA_016617965.1 Macrosiphum rosae
TATAATGGATGGTATTAAATTTGAATTCAATGATATAATATCATTGTATAAGAAAAACGATTCTGAGCGGAGACGGTATGTCAGTCTAGGTATAAGACATATAATAAACTTATCTATATTCTATGGTATTAAAAAAAAATTGACCTATAATAAATTCAAAATTAATCATATCACAATATCCATTAGGTACTTATAATGCGTTATACATCAACAACAATCCGTGATACTATCATAGATATATAATAGTATACTTTAGAAGTTTCAAGTTCCCACTAATAATACAACCACAAAAAAAAAACTAAAATAGTTATTCTAGGTTTTTAATATGTAATTTCGTCCAAATTTGAACTTAAAATGACTATAAAATAAACTGCGCTATTGTAGTTTTTAGATTTTTTGGTAATAGAATAAACTACATACGTGGAACCTTGTTTTAAATTTTCAATCCTTAGCTATAAAAGTTGAACATTTTATAAAATGTTCACTAAAAAATAATAATTAAATTTTAAATTTGATAAATTTTGTCAAAATTCGAACTTTAAATGCTTATAAAAAAAAAACTGTGCCTATGTATTTTTGATATTTTTAACTGATATTGTAATAATATATCAGGAGCCTTGTATTAAATTTTTACAATTTTTGGCCTAATGGATACAACTTAATTGATATTTATAGAAAAAAAAAACTAAAACAATTGAAAATTGACAATGTCCGTAAACAGCCCAAAAAGAGTCAAAATATTTTCGAAATTGTATGGTGTATAGAAAATGAAAATATAGACATTCAGTAAAATTTGCATGTATCTACAGTTATTCGTTTTTGAATAACAATAAAATAACAAAACCACTACATGATAAATCGAGTGAATATCCAATATTGTAAAAATATGAATTTCAAACGCTCATAAAAATTCAATTTGATTTGCTTGTAGACATTTTTTTTTTATAAAGGTAAACAAACTTATGAGAAATCTTGTATTACATTTTCAAATCTCGTTGAAAATCGAAGCATTATTTTGACTAATTATCGTGTACACAGACACAAAAAAAAAACAACACATCATTGTAAAATCAATACATTCATCGTTCCACTCAGAATCTTAAACCGTTTTATTCGTTTTAAACGTTTTTTTTTTTAATATTGCTTTCGTGATTTACCTAGTATTTAAAGCGAAATAAAAAATAGATATGGGCTTATATTTATATATTATGATTGTTACTTAGATATTTACCAAACAAAACTGTATATAAATTTATAAAATGTTGTAACATTCAATTTGTAAACATTTTCTACATTTTATTTTTGTATTATTTTATTAATTTATTATTATATATAAGACATAATTTAGAGTTGTAAACTAATTGTTCATAGTTATTTCGTGATTATTAGAAGAGATGGAGCTTATTAGTAAATAGTAAGTATTACTTATTTAACAGTACCTATCAATTGTTGGACTACTACAATTTATTATTCTATAATTATTTATTTATAGAATTATATAGTCTTTTTTTAAAGTTAAAATGTATTAGACCGAATTCTTAATTAGTTTTTAAACAATACTATTTTGTTTCTCATTCATTAAAACAAAATTATATTTTTGTCTTCTTATGGCTTAACAAAATAAGCAAACGAATAAACGATAATGTTATACAATTACTATAGGTCTCAAATCATATAAATTCAATACCGACTATAGCGCCATTTCAAAAAATTATAATAACGGTATCATCGTTTCTTTTTTTAATAAAACATTATTAGCTATTAAATGGTCGAGCGTTTAATTTCGCGTGTAAATGTTTTTAACATATGATGTTACTCATATATATATATGGTTACCTATATTGACCGAAAAATATTCAACACAATCACACACGAACGTTAAATTCTGTGTCATCAGTTTTTTGGAGCGCTCATTAAAGTTTGTACATATTGTACACAATCCAAAACTACCCGTGTTTCCGAAAAACATGAGTCTGCGGAAATCGTGGTTTCCTGCTATGTGTATGTTTATACGACATGAAAAAATATTGTTTTGTGTGTCAATTAATGATTATGTATATTTCATAATATTATATGTGTTTATATATGGTTGTGCATGTGTGTAAATGTATAAATTAAACCGATGTGTACAAAGTAAAATGTTTCATCTAAAATCGTTATTTTCTCGTAATTAATATTGCTTAGGTATACAGTAAGCTTTGTTTATGTGTATAAATAGAATGCAATAATAATTAATTTGAAAAATTAAAACTGTTGCTTTATATATTATATAATTAGGTAGTTTTAATTTTTAACTCTCATATGAAAAAAAAAATGAAATAACATACATGCAGTGTTCGGATTAGATAAGTACTTTTTTATCTAGATAAAGATAAAGATAATGCAACTCAAATGTATCTAGATAGATATAAAAGATAACTTAACTTATATTTATCTAGATAAAGATAAAGATAAATAACTTTTTATCTAGACAAAAAAAGATACAATTATTTTTTAAATGGTTTTAAATTTAGGTATATTTTAGTTGGGCACTAGGAACATAATAGTAATAGTGATATAAATAAAAATAATTACATTATTTATAAACCATAAACTTTTTTGTACAATTTCGCGATTTTTATCAATAACAAAATATATCTAGATGAATTTATTTAGATTAGTAAAAAAATTATCTAAGATGAACGTTTAGATACCTTGTAACTATTTATCTAGATAAGATAAAAGATGAACAAATAATTATCTAGATAAGTCCGAACACTGCATCCATGTATACAATATTCTTTACTTATGAGAAATATGTTGTGTATATGTTATAAATGTAGGTGGTAATATAATAGTGTTGCTGTGTGGTTCCGATATAAATGTGTGTTAATTTCAATTTATTTTCAATCGTTCGAAACCCTTGTAACTTTATCCTTTATATAATAAGTGATGGATTTTTGACGAATTTTGATTTTTTACATCAGTTGAATGTAATAATTATGCTAAGGTAGACAAGTTTATGAAAGCTGCAATAATGAACTAGCCACTAGGTATAGATTATAAATTAAACCAACGTTAAGAACAACATTTAAGTTATAATATATTTAACTTTAAAAGTTTACAAAAGTTAATATGGATAAAGGACATGATTTGAGTTGTTAAATACCAACGTAATTTTGAAATTTGAAATTATTTTTAAATAATAGATAACTAAATATTTTGTTATAATAACGGATCCTATACTAATCCTAAATCTTTCAACACTAGCTGTATGATGTAGTAGTTTATAAAATTACACCTGTGCCGAGGTCAACTAAATTGTTAAATATTTAAACCAAACAATATATTATTTTAATGTTTAGATTGTGTATTTAAAATTGCTGTGTGCACTCGTTGTTTGTATTATCGCTTACATCACTCGCATTTTTTCTTTAGTAATGTATAATTTATTCAAATAATTATTTTTGGAAATTATTGGATTTTTTTTAGTATTTAGGTACTCAAGAACTATACAATTTTAAAATATTTGGGTAGTGATGCCATTTTAGGATTTTTCAGCGGTACCTAATACAAACTCCTTTTTGAAATCGGAAACACTCTTTTTTACTGTTATTTGTCTAGTATATGATTTTTTGGTAATATTTCATGTAGCTAGATGAAAAATCAAAAATAAATCAAATTTTTTTTCAGTAATTAAACTTTGTGTAGGTAATATTATAGATAATATTCCATAATAATAGGTTAAGAGGACGTCGCACCCGTTTTGGCGAGGGAAAGAACCGAGAAGGCTACAGTCATAACTAAGAAACGAAATTTTCACCACATATAAAGGAGAAATTTGGCTGTGCAATATCGTTTTATTTTTTTGATATCCCTTATATGAAAAAAAGTTCTGATTGTTTCAAAATTCATTATAATTTGTGTTTTTCAAACTTTAATAACTTTTTTTGAATTTCCGATAGCCAAAAAATAAAAACGATATTGCACAGCCAAACACAGCAAAAACTTAGAAATGTACATGATAATACATTTTCATCAAATATTGTAAATCAGTTTAAATTGTATATTTAAAATTTTAAAATTTATTATTATTTAATTAAAATTTTTTTTTTAAATTTTATATTTGTATATAATATTTAATAGTTAATGTCAACTAATAGCCAATAGCAATAAAAATAAAATTTAAAGTTGATGAATTTGAAGAAAAGTTTGATATATATTTCCTAATAAAATATTGCTTTTGAGCGATTTTGCAAATTTCAGCATTTTAATTGGAAGTTTTTGAGATGGTAGCTGCTCAAAAATCCGGTCTTCAATTATAACTAACATTACCTACATTAATAATGAAATAGTAATGAAGACTGTATTAATTACAGGTGGCATCCACACTACCGATTAGTTCAGCCGAGTGTTCAATGTTAAATTGTAATAACTTATAAAACATTTTTGCTCAAAAAAGACATGAGTAATAACTAATAAGTAGAGCAAGGACTTTCATGCATTTGCATATTTTTTCTGGTTAACTTTATCGTATGCTTGTTAAGTACAAAATACATTTCATAACGTTTATAATGAAATACTCAAAGTTTTTAGTGCATATTTTTGCGTATTTGGGCATTTTTTGGTTTAAGGGGCATATTTTTGATTATAAGAGCATATTTTAAGCTTTTAGTGCATATTTTGATGGTTTGTCGAAAGTCAAGCGCTTTGGTGAATATTTTTCATGAACTAAGGTCAACAAACTTAAAAAAGTAATAGAAAAAAACAAAGGTTTCAATACGCTTTGTATAATTTCAAATATTTTAAATGGCACTGAGGAAAACATTGATGAATTAGGAGATTTGAATGCTAGTGAAATGGTTTACTTCAAATATGCACCGATCACGTCAGTGGACGTYGAACGAAGTTTTTCGCAATATAAGAACCTGCTGACAGATAAAAGACGTTCTCTGCTATTTGAAAATATCAAAGAAATGTTAATAATTCAGTGCAATTCTAATTTAGGTAAGCTAAATATTTGAGAATAATTTATCAATTATTTTAAAATACCTTTTTTGTTTTATTAGGTGCAGAATAATAATTAAGAAGAATGGGATCCAACATTCAAAACAGATTCCAAATCAATTTAATAAATAATAATATAAATCTAGTTAAAACTTATATAGAATAATAATAAAATTAATTTTTTTAAGGGCATATTTAACAGCATATTTTTAATTTTTTGATGCATAAGTGCATATTTTTAAATGCATATTTGATGATTTTTTAGTGCGTGAAAGTCCTTGCTCTAGACATGACTGTCTCATAGTTATAAATGTTAAATTTTTAAATGTATTTTTTTTTTAAATATGTCCGTAATTCACCGCATTGATATTATTATTATTGAAAACTCAAACATCAATTTTTCATGTTTAATTCACAGCCACAAATTGCCACATTATAATATTTATTGTACATTACTCACGAATTATCCGTCTTATTATTGACTATTGTTGTATACCTTTTGGTATTATTGTGTGTGCGTGTGTGAAAATGTCATTATTAAATACTATTAGTTAGACGCAGGTAAATTATTTGTATTGGTTATTATTATGATTATTACTTATATAAATATGTAATGTATTGGCTGGGCCACATAACACTATATATTTGTATTATCAATTATTTTTACTTGTTAGGCCTGAAGTGCCGGATATTATCAAAATGTGTATTATTTAAATTACAGCCCAATACCTTATCAAAAAAAAACCGTGTTACCATTTTATTTAATAGTTTTAAGTATCCACCGAACACAAACATATATAAAAAGTCACACACTCGAATCATACGTAGGTCATCAGTATTTCCTCTGCAATCCCGTCCACTGCTGATCGAGTTAATTACACCACGAGTCACACATACACACAAATTCTGGTCGGGATATAAATATATATATAGGTATAGTGTTATAGGTATGTTGTATACCTACGCTCACGAAGTATTGAGATAACCGGGATCGCTTCCTTATAAAGTTAACAGAACAACTATGACAGACACATACGAAATACAACCAACAAACTTGTTGGACTTTTTATTTTAGTCGCTAGAGCTTTCGACATTGTTGTGCTGCCATCTATACTCCAACAGCACAACTTAACGTTAGCCAAATTTCACCTGTATAAAAAATGTCCAGCTTGATTTTGTGGACACTGTTGGACCACTCCGAATAAAATTTGTTGGACATTATTTTTGCCAGTAGAGCTTTTGAAACTTTTGTTCTGCCAACAGCACAACTTCACGTTAGAGAAATTTCACCCTCATAAAAAAATGTCTAGCTTGATTTGTTTGACACTGTTGGACCACTCTGAAAATTTGTTGGACATTATTTTTGCCGGTAGAGCTTGAAAATGTCATTGTATATATAAAATATAGTAATATACTGATAACTGGCATTTTTCAATCTACAAAACTACCACTAAGAAAGTGGTGTTCGAATTCGCATTTGATCATAGCTAACATCAGTGAGAACCAAAAAGATCCTTTTTTAGCTTTAAATCTAGGTGATCAGGATACTGTTAAGTCATTAGGGCTATGCCGGCAACCAGCACTTGATCAGTTCAAGTTTAAAATTTCAATTCCTTCATTAGATAGAGTAACACTGACATAGAGAAAGTTGCTATCATAACTAAATAGGTTTTCGATCCATTAGGTTCAGTGCTCATCAAAAGCAAGATTTTTCATTGACATCTCTGGCAGTAAAAAATTGATTGGGATGCACCACTACTGTCAAATATCCATGAAAAATGGAAAAAGTACTATTCTGGACTGGAGTTACTTAAGAAACTTTGTATTCATCGTAAGTGCAAGTTCCAGCCTGGTGACCAATTTGAAGTGCATGGATTTTGTGACGCGTCAATGCAAGCTTACGGAGCTTGCATATACATACGAAGTTCAGATCATCAATAATTTCCTGTTTAATAATGGTATTAAATATTTTATCATCACATCTAATAAGTGGCTTTGACGACACTCTAGAACTATGTAAAGAATAGATTTTTATTTATTAGTTGGTAGGTAGGTAGGTAGGTAGGTAACTAATGTACAGATTAGATACGATGTACAAATTTAATAATACATAAATTATCTATCAAACACCTAGTTTTATAACATAAAATTCTTTCAAAATGTAGGTTAAAATTGCATTTTTTTAATCTTACACTAATATTATAATGTATTTGATTACTTGGAATTTATCACACAACCATCAATAGTTGTTTCGATAGGTTCCATATTGAATTAAGTTCATTTTATTGTTTGATTTTCAATTAGTACTGAGAATATAAACCATACAAATTATTTACATTTTATGACAAACCTGTGATTTGGTTGCAGTAGTGTCTGGAGTGTTTTTAGACTGACATAAAGAATATGAAAACACTGATATTATGTATTTTAATTTTAATATTGAGTCAGCATTTTGTATTATATTTATTTGTTTAAATGTGCCTATTATTTACCAACTACCAAAAACAAATTGATTACAGTAATAAATTATAATAATAATAAATAGAATTCCTAGTTGTACAACTCATTGCATTACTTCTACATCTTTTTATTCTATTTTAAGCTTAGGTAGATATTTTAGGGCTTTTTGTTGAAGAAACACATAGAGTGAGACAGCAAGTAACCATGGTTTAAAGGTTTGTGAATATTACAAATTTCACTTTGAAATGTTGCATGCCTCTACATACCATCAACATTATTAATATGTGCACCAGTATTCGGATTAATACATTTAATGTTATAATTTACAGTCAAACGTCAAATGACTAAAATTTTTCTCTTCCAAACAATCAAAAGGCTACAATTTTAGTCATAAAAATTTTTCAAGTATTTAGTTAAAGTACCTATGGCAAGAAGATACTATCTTCGTCTGCCAGCATCATTCTTACGATGGTATAAGTAATAATAAGTAAGTATGCTCAATAACAAGACAGCGCATATTTTTTTAAGGGACAATGTATTAATTATATATGCAACCAACAATTAACTTAAGCTGACGTCACAGGTATACATTTGATCTTCATCATTAGTATGCACATAAGCACATGGTTCGTGTCAACATGCTTCTTATTTCTTATACTATGGTTCTTACAACCTCTAGTTCCGCAGGACCTCTAGGTTAGATCCTTAAATTCTACGAGGGTTGAAATAGACCACAAAAGTAATTTAAAGGCTGATCTTACTTATGATTTAACAAGTTTAATAATCATCGTAATATGCCTGCCAGCTCTGGTCACCATATCTAAGGTCGTTAGGTCGTTAGTTATAAAAAACTGAATAAGATTCAGACTGTTCAAATCTTCTACCCATAGATATTCAATCGCAGTGTATCCTATAGCACTACGACTAAATTGAATCGAAAAATCGAAGATACCTAGGTAAATAGAGAAGGCCACAAAAACGACTAACATCTAGTGACTACAACTTGGGAACATGATTTGTGACCATATTTTTGAGCACCATCATTTCAAAAAATTTAAATTTAAATAGGTTTCAAAATAGAAAATTAGCTATAATTAAATTATACCTACGTTTCTCTTTATAATACCTACATGGAAAATATTTAGATCGGTATTCAAGTTTTTTTTACCTACTATACCTACTAACTTTTGATATGAGATAATGTATTCATTACAACTTTATTAGTGTTTTAGTAGTTAGTAGTTACTTACCTTATTTACTGCTCATTGACACTGAACTATTTATATATACAACAATCTTAAATCTCGGGTGGTTGGGTGTAACTGTGTAAGCTATACAAGTCAGGAAGTCGGACTTCGGAGTAGTTTCCGTCGTGAACCAGACACTAAATAAAAACAGTTTATTTTATTGGAAAGAAAACGGTTTATATCATTATCATGGATGAAAAATATCATATCAGTTCGGCTTGACAACAAATTACATCATCAGTGGCCACCGAATTTAATAATATTTTTATTTTTGTTTAATATTATACATTTATACTCATGAATTGAATAATTGATTAGTTTAAAATGAACAATGTTTAATGAAGCATAATTAATATGTACTCACAATCAAAACTAAAAGCTAGGAATATTGTATCCAAGCATATATAATATCATCTTCTAAGTACCTATATATACTTCTTTGAAACAGATACAAATATAATTTCACAGCTGAGTATAATATAATGACATCAATTTCCAATCATATTGCGTACTTATTACTTAGTATACATAGTGAGCACCGAGCAGTGGTATTTAGATTACGAGTCTTAACATAGGTAGTAAGACAAAAAAAATTAAGCACTTAAGCTATATACTTATGTATATTGTAATAGATTTATGTGTTAAGGTAGGCACAGGTAAGTATGATATAAGATTGTTAATAATTTACTGTTCATTATTATTCTCCTAGACTCTGTAGTCTACAGATCAACTTATCAAACTTAAATAAATGATCTTACATATTATAACGATTCATTATTTGAATTAACAATGGAAATAAATCATTAGGTACCTACCTATATGTTATCTTTTATGTAAGATGTCCATTAAATTGAAATTTTTATCTCATACAAATATTACTGAAGTTATATTGGGAAACTGAAATTCAAAAAAAATAACTACCTATCATACCAATATAATGCATATTTAATGTAAAATGATTTATTTCCATTTTTAATTAAAATAATGAATTGTTATATGTGATTAGTTCTTGAAAACTAATGACTGCAATGTTGTATCCAGGCAGATTTATTTTGTTCTAAGTACATAATATAATATTTATTTATCTGGTATAAATATAATAAGAAATTATTTTTAAACTTAATTGAGTTTTATATTGTACATAGGACCTACTGTGTATTATTTATAACATATTAAAATATTTATTGAGTAAATTGTGATATTGTATATAAATCTCTCGCATTCATTAACAAAAAACATTTATATTTCTAACATAATAACCAATTACGTTAAACTATTAATAATGTAATTGATATTTGATATACCTAAATTTATGGCTTTTTACAATTGATATAAAAATGTAATATTTATTTCATAATATAAAACAGGTAAACAATCTCTATTGATGATTTATTAGTGTAAACAGTACTTTATGACAGAAAACTTTGACTATATTATGTACTGATAAACTGTAGGTATAACACTATTGGTTAATTCAATAGTAATTGTCTTCACAGTCCACGGTTTACCTAAGTAATTCATAGTTTTACACTAACCATGATAAATATCTCAAAAAATTAATAATAAGATAAATAATATCAGATAATATTCTGCGCTAGTCCGCCCTATCCTTGAATTTGGTTCATTTGGAACCCCAAAAAAGTAGGCTTAGTCGATAAAATCGAAAAGGTCCAAAGACAATTCCTACGTTCTATTGCCTCAAAATACACATGATTGATCAACCAATTTCTTTCGTTGAAAAGAATTGTGGACTTATACACTGCTCTCTTCTCGACGTGATTATAATGATGTTTTATTTCTCTGCAAATTACTAAATGGTAAAGTAGTGTGTCCCGAATTGCTAAATAAGATTAATTTTCGTATCCAACTGCTACACACTCCCACAAAAAATACATTCCACATTGAGACCTGTACACAAAATGTTGTTTTAAATAGTTAAATAGTCCTAATAATCGCATTGTAAATTACTGTAATAACCACTTAAATAATTTTGATTTTTCTTTAATGATGTACATTCTCTACGCCACATTGTACTAAACTTGTAAGCTAGGGGCGTACCCAAAGATTGACAGAATTTAAAATACTTGAGGTGCAAACCCCTGATTGTAAACTTTTTACATGTTAAAAATTTGAACCCCCCTCCCATAGAAAAATTTCTGGGTACTCCCTTGTTGTAAACAATTTATATTAATATTTAAATCCTGTACTTTTTGCACCCCGGGCAATGCTATATAGGTGTATCTCGGTTTGAGTATATCTCAGTTTTACTGTACCTATCAGTTCCAGGACAAATCGGTGGCAGTGTACCAGGTACCTAGCTTTGTGAAATAATTTGACTTAGATGGGCAACCACAAGTCGTGAATTGGACTTTTAATCAGGTTATACTTCAAATGGAATAAGTCAAAAATATTATTTATAAAAAGCGACCTTTTATGTTTATACTTTATTCACTACCACTACTTTTTTTTGTTTTTAGTAGCTGTTCAGCATTGGTCGGTATAAGTACTCCACTGTGTTTTATTCCGTGATTTTATTTTGCCCCAAGAATTCGGTGTATTAGTGTGAGCCAAAGTGTTAGGGCCACGTTAGGGTTGCTCGCTTTGCCACTCGCTCGCTGCGCTGTGCTGGGACAAAAAAATCGAAAATATCCCTCGACTTGCTATGCAAAACCACCTCAGTCCTCAAGTTGGTCACAGGGCAACCGTCATCGCATATGCACTCTTAATACGTATTATACGTGTGATACGTATTTACGACTATTTAAATTGAATATTCGTTATTAAAAGTGGATATACGACAGTTACCTTGTGACCAACTTGAGGTAGTGTTGCATAGCAAGTCGAGGGATATTTTCGATTTTTTTATCCAAGCGCAGCGCAGCGAGCTAGTGTCAACGCGAGTATCATTAACGTGGTATACCTACGTATAACGATGGTGAATTAACTGAAAAACTAAAAAAAGTGGTGGTAGTGAATAAACTGAAAAGGTCCATAAAAAGTTTAAATGTACAATTTTATTTTTTTATTATTAAATTGACATAAATTACTTAATACATACAATACAAATATTATTTAGTAGATTTATCTATCTATTTAAGCTATGGCTTGTGTTGATATAGACAGTTATACAAATGATAGAAGATGTCTGATTAGTACAATATTGAAAAGATTAAAACATTAAGGTTATAAGAAATTGTAACCTTGAAATGTAACCTATATATAATTCATTTAAAAATAGATAGTTCATCATCTATTATCCGAATTTTATTATTGTTTTGAAAATTAGTTATTACCACTTACCAGTAATTGCACATTATTCCTCAACACAATATACACCCTACACACAGTACATTTTAAAACCAATCGCTTTTATCTCACTTAATCTATAATATTTTGATTATTTTTAAGTAAAATTTATCAATAAATACAAAAATGTTGTACCATAATGTATATTGAGGAAAATAATAAGTGGGTACTTCACTATTATGCTTCGACATTCCCAGGCCCCAGCTATAACAGCATAACATAATATTATGAAATAATCTTATTAGCTTAGGTAGGTATTTTTTGTTGTATAGAACAGTTACGTCGTTATTACTTATTTGTGTAACAATGATCATACCTAATAATATTTCAACAAAATAACTTAGAAACAGGATAACGATATTTCTCTTTATCTTTGGCAGGATAAAAGACTACCCATGAATGTGAGCGCGTTCATAATTAATTGTTATAGTTTATAAAACAAGTGGGAGTGAGTAACATACTAACATAGCCAACAATATTTCAGTTAAATTGTGTTGTTCAAAAAACTGTTATGGTGTTATTTTATGGAAATTAAATACATCAATGTTTATTAAATTATTTATAAATTAATAATTATAATATTAAACTCATAATAAGACCTACAGAACCTATATTATTAAAAAAAAAAAAATAAAATACAAGAAATTGACAATTTAGATTTTCCAGCTTTAAGCTGTTCTATATCTGTCCAAACTAGCTAGAGTCAAAAAATCCTTAATAAAATCTGAAATAACTAAATAAAAATAATTGTAATGGCATAATTCAATTGGGCAATTAAGAGAGGAGAGATGAACCACGTTATCATAAAGTCTAAACTAGCAGTATTTTAAATAAATATAATTTACTGGAGAGAAAAATTATGTTAAAATGTGATAATTTTATTTCTTATCTGTTACTGTTTCACTTGTATTAAAATATAGTATATAAATATTAAATATACATTTGAAATTATTATTAGATAATATACAAATATTAACAAGAATACTAGTTGAAATAAATTTTGTTCTATCAATATTTTTAATTTTTTTTATATATATAAAAATTAGTCTTTTGCGCTACACGTATAATATAAAAAAAATATTTTTATTTTTTAATACTGAAAATGAAAAATGAAAAATACCCAATTTGTAAATCTGATTATAAGAATAATTTTAATGATAAAAACATTTATCTAAGTCAAGTAGTTATTTTTTTAGAATATTTTATAAGATCAATATTTTTTTGAGTAAATTAATTTAGACCATAATAACTTTTTTCAAAATATTTTTTTCACAATTTTTGTTATACGTTTAAGTAGCGTAATTTTTTTTTCAGATCTTCCTGTTATAGTCTTTGTGTAGAGTGTGGGTCTGGAGGTATGGGAATTCTTTATAATTTGTGCACCCTCAAAAATATAGGTCTAGTTGCGCCTATGGTTATTACCTATCGATATAGATACATTAAATACGTTTTTATCGTATTAATCAAACATAATAATAATATTATGAAGGTACATTTTAATAATAATAATAGAATTAAAATTAAGTAATCGAATAGTCAAAATGTATTAACATCAGGTTTATGTGTAAAGGAATGTTTAGGTAGGTACACTGTGACTGTATACATGTTTGCCAAGATGTGTATTGATGTATACATTACATGCATGCGTATTTCATATACCGTATTGTATATTTGCATTAGTGTGAATATAGTTAGCTTTGTACTCCATAGTCTATATACGATACTGTATAATGTTACATATTTTGAGAGGGACGTAAGACCCTAACTCACCGTCTGGTATAGTACTATAGGCTATAGCCGTACGGCGTACTATCTACTGACCCGAAAGTATAAGCTTATACTGTCTGGAAAAATGGAAATGGGCATTTATATAAAATAATACAGTGCGTGTTGAATTGGCGATGTACCTTTAATCGATATGAACGAAAATAATGAGTTTGATTTATTCTTAGTTTAGTATCTTTATACTATGTAATATGTATACCTAATATATATTATAGCAGGATAATATAAATATTAATCTTATAAAAGAAACGGCGAAAAAAATTAATAAAATATAGTTATAAATGTATAATGTATATATTATACTATTATAGTGTATATACATTATTCCGATATCTTAATTTATCAACATCCCTCATATTAATTATTATGCATCGTTATATAAATAATTACAATGTTCTATCTTATAAAATAATTATAAATTGTGCTCCGTTCCCAATTGATATTTTTTTGGGATGAGTCCACTGTATCCATACCTATACTGCAGGGGTTTATCTTAAATGGTACCTATAACATTCAGTTTTCATACATACCTTCTCCGCTATAAAAAAAACCCCCATATAATTACCAATTGGCTTGTTTGATTTTCCATACGTGGTAAATACAATATTAAAATTGAAAATATTCGTAATTTAAAAATAGTGGTATGTGTATTGTGTTTTATACATTACTATTTATAAATTATTACCCATAAATTAATAATTGAGATCTGCTTCATTTATATTATTTTTATGACTCACACTATGATTCTCTAAATCAAGTCTCTATTTTGTTTTAAAATGGAAATTTGCTTCCTCTCCAAGTTGGTTGGTATTTTTCGTTTCAAGTTCCGATTATAATAGTCAGCCATGGAGCGGGCGTATCTAAAAGTTTTGCTCATTATCCTGAAATGAAGCTCGAGGTGTAATGTCAACGTTCGTCGGATGGTTGATAGTGAATGAAACGTCACTCGTCACATTATATACCTATTTGTAGCCTGTAGAGTATGGCAAAACGATAGTTTAGTTTATTCATCAATTATAAAATATACAAAAATCGGAGTTTTTCAGTTTTTGAAACGAAATTATCAAGTAAATTTTTAATATATTTGTACCTAATATACATTACATTATATTATATACCCAAATAGGTATTAATAATAACCGTTTACTTCCCTGGACCCCCATATGCAAAAGTGCCACAATTCAAAAAAATAATAAAATGAGTTAGTCATAACGGAAACTGATGATATGTTACTAATTGTATACACATTTTCTGTAAAACATTTCCATGTTTTACCTAAACTAAAGAGTTAGGTAATGATTAGAATTTCAACTTTTTCTCAAGTAATGATATTGCTTATCAATCTTTTCCACATTGTTATCTTCTTAACTAATAAAAATTGGACAGTTAATTATTTTGTTACCTACCTGAAATACGTCAATAACCAAAATATCCGGAATGGCAACTCCTCAATTATATACCCAGAGAGCGCAGACACTGAGGCACACAGTACCCACTATACTAACCTATTTTGTGACACTTCTGTAAAAAAACGAAACAACAAATTTAATATTTAAGTGCTTTATACTTTTTTAAATTTAAATTTGTATGTAGGTATTGTGATAAAAATTTAAACTAAGTAGATATAAGTAATATTTGTCAAGTGTTGTATCAAATGCTGAAAATGTTTGGGAAAAAATAAAAGTAATTATGTATATTTTATATTTTTATTTTTATTTTTATTCATTATTAACCCTAATACCTTATTATTATGTGAAAAAGTTTTGGTCAACTATACTGATATGCTCGTGTGCGGTTGCCAGTTTTTCAGTTACTTTGTTCATCTCAACTTTTCTCGTGCAATATCCAAAAATGTATATCTCTCTGGGACTCGTAACATTGTTAAGCAATAAAATAAAAGAAGCGTTATGTATAAATCTAGATTATATTATATACTTACATAGTGTATAGAGGTCTGGAAAAAAATATTGATTGCCAACGATATACTAGGTAGGTATATTGCCTCTAGGCCAATACTTTTACATTCTGTATAACAAATAACAACTACCTACTACAGTACTACGCATTGATCTGGTGGTAATATGGAACCCACTAACACTTTGTTATCCAGAAAACTATAATAGGTATAATTTCAGATACCTATTCGCATTTCATCGAGGAATATATTTCTTTTAAATTATGTTATATTATTCTCATTTCACCTACGACTAAAATCTGGAATACCGTTGGTGTAAATACTGCATTATAATATTAAATTATTTAATCTTAAGTTGTATTTAATCGTAAACACAATAATAATACAAGAAAATACACTTAAAAATGTAATATCATCTGGACATCTGGTATTGTATACAGTTAGACGTTGGTAGCTAAGTGATAAACGATGACCAACTCTAAAGACATGTGTAGGTACCTTATATACGAAAAATAGAGAGTTTAACACCATTATCGTATTCATTATGGTTTTGGATATTTAGACCTTCACCGATTGATAAAAGCCTTTACACGAAAATTAAAACACTTTCATTTTTGTTGCGATGGTCCATATCTAAATCATTTATTTAATAACCATTAATCAAGACCAACATTATTTTCATATATCTTTTATATCTATATCACCATCATGTTAATGAAGTTTCTTTATAAGTATTTTTTCTTTAATGTTAATATTTAAAGAGGGTTGAATGCCTTGTCAAACGTTTAACGTGGGTACAGGGCACGTTGGGTTGATGTTCGTTAGGAAGGACCGATCCACCCGTATAAACGTGTTATTATTGAATCGCTGGATCATATAACAGTGTAACACTAATAATATCTGACTTATATATTATCCTTATCATACAACTTACACCATTCTGGTTATTTTTTTTTATCAGAAACTTGTAGATGGATTTATATTTTAATGTAGATTACATAAATAACATTTATAGCCGAAAACCCATACGACTTATACCTATACTGCAATAGAATATTATAGTAGATATTATGTCACATGTATCACCTAATCACCTATTGGATAAATAATAACTAATTAAGTCTAATAACACCTTATATTATCATAAATGCGCCTGTACTCTGTGTCTATATTAAAAATAATTAATACAAAAATATGTTTTCGCAATAAAACGTTGGTTAACCGAAATTGATGATTAACTATTATATAAACGAGTAGCCCTATGTTTAAATTTTAAGTCCAAAATACTAAAAAAATATAACATTATGAAATAAAAAAATGTATTTTAACGCTTATGATTACTTTTATAACATTGATTATCATAACCTTATTTTATGATAAATCCTAACCGAATCATATCGAAAATACTTAAGTACAAAATTTGAACATTTAGTTAAAATACCTCCTATATAAATTATATTTACCTGAATGAATGAGGTTTAATTGTGTATTACATGTTTTGAACTTGGAAATTAAAAATTATCAAGTGTTTATTCACATAATAACATTGTTCTTGGTAAATAAAGACAAACGATATAATATGTACCTATACAAGATAAATATTATATTATAATTTTTTAATATAATATATTATACCTAATATAACATATTACCTATACCAACTGAATACAATAATTTTATTTTTGCACATATTTTTTAATTAAAATAAAACACAGTTGTTAATACTTAACTAAGAAATGTAATATGTTATTTTTATTAGTCAATGAATTTTCATATAAAACTACAGTTGAGTAAATAAATACCTTTGTAGTAAAATAACCCTAGACTTGGATTAGTATACGGCTTCGATGAGTAGGCTTTAGGTTTCAATTATATTAGACGATACAGGACGTTTAAAACCAGGAATGTTTTTGACGTAAAAATAACATCGAATTTTTAATAAAATAAATTTAATAAGTATTACAATATATATTTTTATTTGTGGTTTCTAAATTTCAGGTAGTGAAAATAGTGTTCAAATTATTTTTAAGAATTTTTTGATAACATAAAATATCCAAAACCTATTACAATTACTACTCAAGTTATATACAAGTGAAATAGGTAGTAATATTATTTTAAGAGGAATATTTTATATTGATTATAATTTATAGTTTTAACTACATAATAAAACCAATATGAATAGTAGGTAGCTTTAGACCTATTATAGCGGCTATATGTGTACAAAATAAATTAATGAGACGATGACTCTGTTTCTGATTATGTATATTTTATGCGCCATTATAGCTTATCATTTACTCGAATGGTATTCAATGTACATATACATTCTAAAAAATAAAAAATAATGCTCAACTTATACAAACGCAAATGGTTAAATTAGCTAGGTACTTTTCAATGCTATATGTTATCACTATGATGTTTTGTCGGCATTTAAATTTTGTCCATGGGTAATATTGTGTGTAATACAACGCATACATAAATAAAAACCATAAATACTATAAAGCGTAAATATAATATAATATTACTATAACAAAAATTGATGCGATGAGTATCAGTTTGAGTAGGTTAGGAACAACGGAAAACTACGTGGATTGATATAAGCCTAGATTGACTGCCCATAGTTATTAGTCATGTCAAAATAAATAAATATAAAAAGATGTTACAAAATTAACACTACATGACAGATATTATCATTCGTCGAAGTATACGAACGTCATCAATATATAATAAATATATATGAAATATAAAAAAGAGGTGAAAAAATCGTATCATTTGACAGAACCGATAGTGAAGCACCCTCATCTTCATTCATTAATACGTCCCCCGGAAACCCGCTGAATATTTATATGTTGACATTTGACGCCAGCGGAGGCGGCGGCCGTTATATAATGCGAGAGTCTCCCGCAGGCAGTGGTATAACATTATAACCTCTTCAACGTCAAAAAGATGATGGAATATCGAGGGGCACACGCCATTGACTCCTTTCACGTAGTTTTACCCTATCTGTTTTCTCCGCCGAGAAAAAGAAAGGTAGACCAGCCAGTGAGACGGAGAGCGGACTCGGGCGATGACTTAAACTTATTAATGACTATGATGTATACACGCGATGCTGAAAAGTATGCTCTATAATATTATAAACGCTTCGTCGTTTAACCCGAAACCCATCATCGTTTGCAGATGAGTGAGCGTATAATAAGGTACAACACGCGTACAAGAGATAACACACCCACTAAAAGTATAAATATTGTCGTTGCATAATTATAAATTATCTCAGACTCTAAATTAGAAGATTGGAGGTTATAACTATATTATATAGCCTATTAGTTTTACAATATTTATTCAGGGTTTTTTTTAGGAAGTCGAAAGGGGTATTACCTACATTTTCGCGTATAGTATTAGTACCAGAATTAGTAGTATAGGTATCTACTTACATAATATAATCTTAATAAGACGCCATTATCACAATACCAATATTTTTACCATCAAATTTTGGAAATTTTAATGTATGAAACATAAAGTATAAAAAAAAAAAAAATATAATTGGTTCATTAAATTATTATATGTTCTTAGATATATCAATACAATATGCGTTCACAAATAGAACTTTTAGATAAAAAATCAAAATTAACACTATAGTATCTACCTACATATCATTTTAATATAGTACTGCATTACAAGTAGCCAATAGGTACTTACTAAATTATAGTACTGGACCACGAGTAGGTTTAAATAATGGTGTTTTCTGTTGATCAGCTTGATCCGATACACCTCACAAAATAACTGAAATTCATTCAGTGATATTCAACTTTAAATACCTGTAATATTTAACATAAAAATATAAAATGACTGTCAACTGATTGAAAAAATTTATCTACCCGGTGCAGTGCAATGGATACTATATAGGTTTTTCGTACGATATCTACTCTTAATAATATAACGAGTGACCCTAAAATAACGTAACTCGTTTTGGCATCGATATTTCTTTTACTCCCACCCGGTTAGTTCGTCGCACGTCGTATATGACTTTTTATAGGTTCATATGTGATATTTATTTCGCAGAGCAAAAAACTATCAAGTCAGACTACCGATGACAACGGCCGTGCACGACTCGCATTGCCCGGACGGTGCGTTATTATTGCATTAATGCTATATACATAATGTTACAAGGATACAATATTATATTATATATATATTATTATGAAACGGTCGTATAGTGTATACCTATTATTATACGTGTTGGATATCTGTCAGGACGTGTCAGCCGGGCGTGCTTTTGCTGACATCCGCGAGACTCGACGCTAACAAAGGGCCTACGCCCCAATCGCAAAAGAGACCCGTTAGTGCAAATAAGGCCAATAAACGCGTGTACACTCGACATATATAATAAGCGGGAGTATATTATGTATAATATAAAAATATATACGTTCGGAAGCATAGGTGGTACATTGTGTTTTTGCTGCCATCGTATAGTATAATAGAATATCAGTATACAGTAGTAGTAGTAGTAGTAGTAGTAGTAGTAGTAGTAGTAATAGTATAGAAGCACCTATAGTAATATAGCAGTGGTATATAGTACCCATAGTTAGTGGCAATAAATAATGGATAATATAATCAAAGGCGTGCGCCGAATTTGGTTTCATGGGCAGCTGTATAATACGAGATCTACAATCCGGCATATTTTCAACGATTTATTTAAAAGTCAAGACTTCTGATACGAAAATTCAATTTAGTTGCTTTATAGTTATTGTCACTGCAGTACAAAAAAATGCGAAAATTTGTTTTTTTATCATTTGAGAGGAGGGTGGCTATGCTAATAGGGGTAAGGGGAATACGTAAGAATTAAACATTTTATGAGGGTAATGAAACTTTCCCACGTTATTTTTCAATTAAATTTGGTGGTCTACATTTAGTAGATTATTAAGACAATACATATATAAAACTGTATAAGTTCAATGCAAATGAACTTATATTAATTAATTGAAAAAAATCTATGCGTAGAATCAACAGTTATAACAAATAGGTATTATTACATTGGATAATATAAAATATTATTTGTTTGAAGATACCTTCGTTTTTCGCGCCGACGTTGACTCAGTGAATTTACACACTATCTGACTTCATCGTTGTCGGCTATACAAAGAAATAGGTACCAACAGATAGAGATGAATGATACAACATTATAATATATAAATTTTATGATTTATATTTATTATATGCTAAAATAATCGTCATACGTGACAATTCTACCAAGGACAAAAGCATAGGCGCAATTTCAACATAAAAACTGAGGGTGCTTAAGCTCTGCATTTTCTGGGTATTTAAATTAAATTATACCTATGAGGCACTTATGACTTTTTTGAGAAAA
>WHPZ01580219.1:0-14233 GCA_016617965.1 Macrosiphum rosae
TTATTTTTATAATGTGTAATTTACTAATCTACGTAAAAACGGATACATTTGGATATTTTGTCCGTGGATATTTTGACCGTTGGATATTTTGTCCTTGGATATTTTGACCGATTACCTTAATTTTGGGCGGTTATCCCGACTAAACCGCTCCATGTGTAGCCAGCTTTAGAGTGACACACAAAAAAAATACATCATTGTAAAATCAATACATTCATCGCTCCGCTCAGAATCTAAGACTTATAAAATTGGAAACAGAAATGTTCCTGAGCAGTTGAAAACAAATCAAAACATTTTATCGTGTATATAGAAAATGAAGACATAAATAACCCGTGAAAATATTATGTATGTATATAAAAAAACACACATCATTGTAAAATAAATACATTCATCGATACGCTCCGAATATAAATTACGAACATTTGTTAAAATCTTAATATTATGATCTCTTAATTACCAAAAAGTTGTTAGGTATACCATATTTTCGCCCAAAATCGTTTTTCATAGTTAGGTTTATCACGGAAATCAAATTTTACACATCCATTGCAGTGACCTACTCAATCTCGAGGAACACCCGTATATTCGATACTGTAAAGCAAAGTACTTACCGCTACGTAACAACTATTTTTATTCAAACTTTAGATGAGCATTGAGCAGAGACGCAGAGTTGTTGACCAACAAGAGTGCCCTTGTGTTGTGTAGATCAATGCACTTTTTTTTTTTAGAATACTGTAAAACAAACTGATAAATATTATTTATTTTATTTTTTGTCTTTTAGGTATGTATTTTTTTAATTTAAGGTTTTGTAACAAATTAAATATTTACAACCCTAATTCATTTTTTACTAATCATTTATATAAATTATAATGTTTATACGCCTATATATTACAATGTAATTGATTGTTTAATAAATATAAGTTATCGCTGAGATTCTAAAAATATAAATAATAGTAACAATGTATTGCATAACCATGAATAATGATGATATAATTATGTTAATTATATCGTGTCCATAATAATCAAAAAACTGGACGAGGACAGTATATAAATATATATATATATATATATATATATATATATATTTTTAAAGGAACTCCTATATAGCGAGTCATGTATTACATTTTCAAATCTTAGATATAAAATAAATTTTTTTATGATTATTTTTATAATCAAAATATTTTGGTGTATTAATAATTATTTAGTCATGTAATAATATAAACATTTTGCGAAAATTTCTTTTATAAATGGATATTTTTTTTAGAGTTGCAACAAAGAACAAAATCGATTTTGTCAAAAACTGGTTCTGCATAAAATTCTGTTTTTTATTTGTTCTCCCTATGCTTTTGTAAATTTCAGGCAAGATTTTACTTTAGACCCCCCCCCCAAACTACTAATTAGATTCACTTTCCTACCATAAATGATATCAAATAGACAATCAAAGCACTTTTATTGCCCTAAAAAATGATGACAGACGGAGAATTTTTTTTTTTAAATAAAATAAAAAACACATCATTGTAAAATCAATACATTCTCTGCTCAGAATCTTAAACTAAACAATTTTTTATTCAAATAATAATACTATTTAATACTTTTTTTTGATAATTTAAATACATAATCATATTACTATTTTTTCTATTTGAATACAAATTCTGAAAGCTTTTTATAAGTAGTCTTTATAAGACTGTTTGATGAGACCATATGGGCAAAATAATTAATTTATTATAATAAAATTGTAGTAATTACTTGATTTTAAAATACATTAACTGTTATTTTGGTTTATATATTATAATACTTTATTAGTAATAATTACTAATAACCTTCAAGTATTAATAGTATTATAGTAAGAACCAGTTTTATATTATTAGTTATTTAATAAATACTAAATAACCTACAAAATTATAATCTGTATCTATTGACTATAATATATCAAGTTCTTTTCTAATAAATTTATATATTTGAACATTATGAAATTATTTATGTAAATTAAATTGCTATTATGATTAGTAATTAAATCTGAAAAATATATTTAACATCCATATTTTAAAAATCACCCAATTTATAATTGTTTTAAAAAATCATACCTTATAGTTATAACATAAGCATGTAATTAAAAATTAACACCAAATTAATTGTCTCATAAATGTAATTTAATGTATTAGGAAAAAAATGTAACACTAGCCAATATATTATTACCAGTCATGAGGAAGACATCAGATATTTTGGTTTTCAAGAATTACATAGAAAAAAATACATATAAAAGTATAATTAATTTAGAATTAACATTACGAGAATTACATTTAACATTATAACAACCTTTAAATACCTTTAGTATGAATAAAAAACAATTTTTACCCTAAATAAAACTGGAATATTATAAATTACTTTCTTAAGATTGAAATATATTATTGCATTTTAGTAATTGTATATACTTTTAAATATACATTTAAACATAATTAAATGTTATTCTTGCTATGTAACTAATTTTAAGACCAAGAATTACAGCTTAAAATTACTTCACTAATAATTTATATATAATATGATTGTTTAGTTTATAATAGGTAATTATACTTGAGATATTTTTTAAAAAATATGGGGAGTTAAACTTGTTTACTTATCTAAAAATATTTATTTTTAAAACATTTTTCATCCTCTTATATTGCAATATGTATATATAAATATAAAAACAAACCAAACAGAAAATGTATTCAAGGAACATATAAGTTATGAATATTTTTTGTATTATAGTTGGCCAAGTTTTATAAATAATCTAATAAGTCATACATTTTTCCATGAAAATGTGCATCATCATTGATTTCATCAACACAAACGTCATTTAAGATGTTTTAAAATAATCATTAAATTAATAAAAAATTGTTAGTAAGAGTACAATAATTCAATTTATAATAAATACTCGAAAAATTGTGTTAATTATATAATACTTTTATTGACCCAAATGTCTATACTTATATTATAATGGTATATGGATCATACATTTGAATAATTTACCTTGTTAACGTTTTCTTATTTGATTTTAATATCCAAACAAAAAGTAATCATACACAATTTTGTAATTCAAATGAGGCATCAAAATAATTTATATCAGACTTAGTAGCAGCCAAACACAACTCTTACTCCTAAGATCTTTTAAGGCAGAGTATGATTTTTGTATTTTTGATACCTGCATTCAGTGGCCATGATTACAAAAATTCAGCGAAATATTACAAGTTATAAGTCTTTGGATTTTAGAAGTTGACCAAATCGTACAAGACTCCAAGTACACCCAAATTATTCACTTTGTAATAATTGCTCAGTATTGGATGGAATCCAAACGTATAAAGTATTTGTTTCCCGATCAATTATTTCTTGACGGCTATTAAACTGTTCAAAATTAGTTGATTCATCGTCATGACCATTATCTTGAGCTCGTAAATTGAGATTAAGAGGTGCACTAACTTCATCTGCAGTTAATATTTGATTGGAATCATGAGAGAAATTTTCATGGAATTTAACATCTCCATCAGATTCTGCTGTTATTTTATCTTTATTCACTTCCATTTTAGTTAAATGAATACTCATGTCAGAAGATGTAACAATTCCACTCACTTGACCAGCATAACTATTAATTTGAACAGTGTTTACAACATCTTTCCTATGTACTACAGTATGTCGACGCATGTCTGAACGTACTCTGAATGCTTTACCACAAGTCTCACATTTATATGGTTTTTCACCTAATATAAAAAATAAAATAAAAATTATGTATTATGAACTTCAACTATTAAATTATAGTAAATACCAATAGTATGTTCTAGGGAATTCGAGTTTTTAAACAGCGCTTTTGTTTTTCTTAAATTTTAATAATTTTTCAATATTCTTAAAACTTTAAAAGTCAACATTCTAATTTGCGCATGAGAAACATCAAAGGGCAGGTATAAAATTGTTGAACTTATTATAAATGATAAATAAATAAGAAATGGGGTACCATTGCTTTAAAATATATAAATATTTATTGTTTCACATTTTATAATAATTATTAGATTTGTAGAGAAATTATTGAAAAAGTATAGTATGCTAAAACATAGTATGCTAGAACAACAGTTAACTATAAATTATCATAAGACATTTAATACACACCTGTGTGAATTCGACGATGATTTTGTAAATATGAGGACGCACGGAAAGTTTTTTTGCAAAATTCACAAACGTAATTCTTTTCACCCGTATGTATTCGACGATGCACAATCAAAGAGTATTTACGAGCAAAGTCTTTACCACAAAATTCACATTGAAATTGTTTGGATTCAGAGTGCAATGAAGCAATATGATACTTAAGGTCACCCCACTGTCGAAAATTTCTTCCACACCATTCACATTCAAATGGCTTATCTCCGGTGTGTAGCCGATTGTGTACCTAGAAATATAAATAACAATACAAAAATGTCAGAAAAGTATTTAAAATGTTATTATCATATGAATTAAATAATTATAAATACCTTAAGAGCACTGCTGGAGAAAAAACTCTTAGGACATAGTTTACAGCTATGTGGTCTTTTACCGGAATGCGATCTTAAATGATATAGTAGAGAATTACGATGATTGAACTTTCTTTTACATTGAGTGCATACAAGATTCTTTGATATATTTTTTTTCATAATTTGTTCCAATTCATCGGTATCGTCTTCCCAAGTGTGTTCCGCTCGACTGTTTTCACCATTATCATCGTTTCCATTTAACAAACAATTATTTTCTTCTTTAGGTTTAATCATAGGTTCTTCATGATTTGTAATACTTTCACCATTGTACTCCCAACTAAAACAAATTTAATAGTTGATGTAGAAATTATATTTATAATTATTAATTGTACTACATTTGGTCTTGTATTGGTTGCTTTTCATCAGTTTCTGATTCAGTATCAGCTACACCAGGTACCATATGACGAATGCCTTCCATTAGATCTTCTGGATCAGAAAACTCTTCCAAACAGTCCTGTTTAACAGTAACAACAGTTGCAGGTTGTGGGTGTACAGAAGCCATATGAATTTCCAATGCTTTTAAACGTCGAAAATTTCTACCACAGAGATGACATGAAGGAAATGGCTGCTGAAGTTGAGCAGCCAATATAGATCCATCAGATGAAAATATGCAATGTTTATTATCTTCCATGCTCTCCTCTTCTGTTAACTAAAAATATATATAACTGTTATATTATTATCATTTTGGATTTATTATAATAATATTTTCATACAGTAGGTCGTTTTTGAAGCAAAAACTGTTTGAAATTAAGTAAAACATTTAATTTTTATTTTCTATATGCCAATTACCAATTTTACATTGATCTTTTTAAATTTTTTGACTAATTTGTAATGATCAATATTGAGTTTTTGCTCTAAAATGTCGGGTATTAAGTATTTAAGTCACTTATGTTATAGTGAGTTTTTACACTACAAATTTGTAATTCCATAGTTGGTATATTTTTAAAATACAGAAAAAAACAAGTTTTTAGTAAGAAATTAAACATAAATATCTTTATCAAAGTTGTAGAACTTAATGTTCTATCCGAAGTAACATTTATTTCATAAAGTGATAAAGGTACTTTTATGTAAATATGCAATCATAACTCAGAAAGGAAATATGGAAAATATATTATTACATTGTTAATTAAGTACCTATATAAAAATGATTAACTTTCTAATCTCATACCTTATCAGCGTTTCCCAAACTGTGGTCTGCGGACCCCTAGGGATCCTCAGTTTATCAGAGTAAGTACATTGTTGAAATGGTTACGGATGAAAAACAATTAAGAATAGAGACCTCTAATCGAGTTGGTCAAACAAAAATAGTTAGTTTATTATTTATATTTTTATTAAGGGGCCCGCGATCATTTTTACCATCTCTAAGGGGTCAGGTGGAGAAAAAGTTTGGGAAACGTTGCCTTATATTATCATAAACATGAAATTACATAGTATTTTTTGTAGTGTGATGCGACCAGAGCTGATAGGTGTGGGAGCAACTACCTACCATACTTCAAGAGGATATCAGCGCACTATTGATTTTCTCTCTCTGTCCCATGTGCTATATATCAAATCTTCGTTCTCACTTTTAGTATAACAGTGAATTCACCTATTATTAAACTTTAAGTTTAGAACTTTATCTGTATTGCTATGTTGGATATTTTAATTCTTATGTAAGTTATGAGAGTGTAAATTGTTACAATTTTAAAATACATTTAAATTGCATAGAGACTGCACAGGTAATGTTCTTAACTAAAGTTTGATCATAGGTGAATTCACTCCAATATCAAAAGTAACAACACAGGATTGTTTCTGCTAAATGTACATTTGTTATGTTGCGCGTAGGGTCAGAGAGAAATAAAATATACATTTATAGTTACTGAGTTTTTGCTTCAAGCTGACTAGGTTTAAATATACAAATAATTTATATGACCTTACTCTATAACTCTGAAGTGGAGGAAGATCATGAAGTTCTGGTTGGTCTTCAATGGTTTCTTCAATATATTGATTTTCATTATTATCTGTTGATTCTTGAACATTGTGATTTTGATAATTTACATGATGTGGTGAAGTACCAGAGTCTGTGGTAACTACAATTACTTTACTTTGCTGTGGTTCATAATGACATTTTAGATGTTCAAAAAACTTAATTTGATGTGTAAAATGTTTATCACAGATCTCGCATAAGAATGGCATTCGGCCACCAACTTTCAGTTTAGGAGCATGTATTAGTTTATGTGCCTATAAATAAAGTTTGGTTACATATATGTATATATTTATTTGACTTAGTAATAATAAAAAAAAACAATTACAGTAACTGCAGATTGAGAATTAAACTGTTCACCACATTGTTTACATTTGTAACACTTTGAATGAATACTTCTCATTGGAGCCGGGGTTGATTCTCTTTTGCGAAAACGTTTTTTGTGTGGTAAATTATTTTGTATTTCTGCATGGTAATCAGATTCTGAAGCTTCAACTTCTATTAAATTTTCAGGACTAATAATCTGCATAAAACACATTTAAATAAATAAATTTAGATGTAAAATATATTTATGTATTATACTTGTTGATTATTGATATGACTTGAAGTTTGTGATGAATGTTTACTATTCGTGTTTAAATCGAAATCAGTACTATATAGATAACTGGTCATAAGATGAGTGTCGTGATGGCCACCATCAACAAGAGATTTGTTCTGTTGGGCAAGCTCAGCAGCTAGTTCATTGGCTAATCGGTGGTCATCTTCAGTGAGAGTTGTAGATCCATCACCAGATAAAATATCATTTGTATCATAATACCCAGTTGTATGATGGGACAATTCTCCATTCTCATCTTAAATTATATATTATGTTAAGTTCTTTAGATGTTATCATATTAATTTGATACTTACCGATACGGAATTCTTCAGGCAAATTATGTTGGTCACTGACAAGTTGTTTACTATTTTCTTCAGATACATGTTGATGGCCATGTTCAGTGATATACTGATCTGCAGTTTCTAAAAATTCTCTTGACCTTTCATCCAATATATCATTATCCATAATTGGTATCTAATATGATCACAGTCACCTATTTAACATAAAACAAAGATAATACAATTTTAATAAAATATATTTAATAGCATTATTTTTAATCAAATAAAACTTTAAAAAAATGTGAATATTATTACTAATAGAATCATTGAAATAAAACTACTTTCGTTACATTTGAAATTTGAATTATTTTTGTCGATGTATTGTATATAAATTTAGGTTTCACATTAAAATTATTAAATCTAGCCTAAGGTAATCAATTTCTGGAATTTCAATAATTATATAAGATAATAATTCATTTTAGTTTATAGGTCTATGATTTTAGGGTTACAAGTTTAGTATATGATTAGACAAAAGTAGTTATCAAGGTATTTGTAAACCTACAATTTTATAATCTATAACTTTCCATACTTAAATTTGAATAAACAAATATATTTAGGTAATGGAAATTATTTTGATTACATAATATTCACATTAAGAATGGTTTTAACTTAATGTTATTGAAAATTAATTATCAGTGATCACAAAAATGACTTATAAACAGTGTACAATCATTGAAATATCATCAAAATTCATTTTTGTACAACAAGCATATACAAACAAAATATTGATGTCAACATAATATCATTACAATCACAGTACTTGCTACGTTCCTTCAAACTAGTTCCATATGTTACTCATGAAACATGCATATATCAATAACTTAGTATCTTAGTGACTATTAAGTTTGGCTATCACTTGTACCTAGGTAGTGTAAGTTTTTTTTTAGAACTCGGGTACATAAAATATAACAACACGTATGTCTACGGGCGTAATCACCACCAACAAATTAAAGGAACAATCTGTCGCAGAGTCCAAACTGTTGGGCCACTTTCACATACACAGGTTCACAAAGGATAAGTGCAAACATCGTGAAAATTTGTTGACAGTACCTGTGCACCTTGGCATTATTATTATGGTGCAAATGAACAGATGAGCAAAATGCGACCGACTGATTTTACTCACCAACAGCAGCGGTAACGCGACAAACCAAAACCAGTGGTCCGGGGACGGACACTTATTGGTCGTCTGGTGTCTGTACCACCGTCGCGCCACATCTTTTCACCCAAACGTGCGGCGGCGATTCAACGTCTGCAAGCTGTTGTGCACGGCATTCCGACATCGCGTGTGTCGGTATTGGTAACGGTGGATAGGCAATTGCGGGTTAGTAACGACCGGATGATATGGACAGTTGAGAAAAACCGTTCGGAACTTTACGACAAGCGAATGTCGTGTACAGTGCAGGTGTTCGAGACGAGTGCGCACTGCGCCAAATTGAAGATAAAGTGTATAACGGGTAGATAATAATAAAAATAATTATAATAAAATTGTGTAATTAATTATTATACTGATTACTGACGAAAAATATATGACAACAACTCAAGAACCGTCTTCGAGGACGTTGAGGAGAATTCAATTCGATTTGGTCGCGTCGAAGAGGTCTTACGGTATAACTGTAATCTGTTTAAGAGATTAAGGATTTAAGAGAAAAACATTATAATATTTATGAATATAAATATATATTTTTGTATAATATGTATTCTGTATATTGAAACGGCACACGTAGATATCAAAGTGTAAACTAAAATAACTAAATACTAATAGAAGTATCTAGTACTTGGTAGTAACTTGTAAGTACTAAGTAGTATTGTAAAATGTAAATACTAAATATTGTAATATGGAACATCGTAGGTGATATATTCATAATAAAAAATAAAAATAATTATTAAAGCATATTATCGGCGGTGGTCAAGAGGGGGTTCTAATGGTTGATTGTCAGGGGGGGGGGACACGCGCTACTAAAGGCATCTAGCGTACAAATTGCGACGGACGACGCGGACTGATTTATTTTTCCCGACGAAATGCGAATGACGATACATAGGATAAATGTATATCACGACTGATAAACGAGACTACGAGAGCTGCCGCGATCAGGGTCAATTCTTCTGAGAGTCGAGACACGTCTAGACAGTTCTCAGTTATTATCGTATAATGTATAAGGGATTTGTAAACCGGGCATTGCGATGACGACGAAGCTTTTTAGACTTACCGTGCCCGTCCGCCGTATGAACGTATAAACTTCGCCGTCAGTCAGTGAAACTCCGGTGCGCTGCTGTGTATTTTTCTCAACTAATCCCCGCGTCCGAGATGCGACACGGCGCGGACACCTGTTGCTAATTTTCTGTTGAGAATTTCAGCAGTTAAGACTTCTCGTAATAATATGGCTACGATGGACAGCATACTAGTCGGTACGTACGTCAGTTGGGCCCATTGGTTTTGGGGACCATTTTTATCCCCAATATATTTATTTTTAATTAAAAAAATTTAGTCGATAGTAATTATAATATATAAATGTTCTTAATTTTATATCACGAAAAATGACTAAATTATAATAAATATAAAATTTATATTCCATGATGAAGTTTATAAACTTGGAGTTGTGAACTACATTGAATGCGTAGCTGTTAATCTTTATTATCTATGATTGACGATTGTACAGTGTAAAATAGTACAAAATTATTCAATTGTATACATAGAAAAGCAATTATAGTCATAAAATTGTTGGGATACAATTTTTTGAAGTTCAATTTGAAAGGGGGCCCACTAAGTGCATGGTGTCTGGGTGTCCCGGGGCCCAATTAATCCTTAATCCAGGCTTGGGTTTACTCAACCATTTTGCAAGAAACGTGTCGCAGTTTAGTTTGTCGTTTCCCCAATCTTAATGTTGCTCCTGCTCTCGGAGTATTTTTATGTCTACATAGAAGCTTACGTGTCAGGAGACCATCTTCCTCTCTTTTTCTCCTTTATATTACTGTTTTCTAAAGTAATTTTATAATTTTATTGATTGTTAATAAGCAGTGCTCAATTTGGGGGACTCAGGGGGCGGAGTAAACCAACTAATTTTTCCGAAATGTTAGTGTAACCTTATTATTGTTTAAAGGGGAACGCACTGCACTCTTCATCATTCAGCATTTATATGAAAATAAGCGATAGGTATACCATCTTCATTTGTTTCATAGATTATTTCATAACCGCGGATATACAAATTATAAAACCTACGTAATATATTAAAAAGTATTTTTTATTTTTTTTATTGTTTGTTTATAAACAGTTTTTATATGATTTAAAGAGGGGTATTAGGGGGCGTGGGTGTGGCTTAATAATGTTTAACAAGTGGTACCCTCTGTTTTTAAAAAGTAAACAGAGTCCCCCTACTTTAATTTTTTCTAGTCGAGCACTGTCTATAAGTTGTGTGATTAAATGTTCTGTATATTAGAGAAATGTGATACATTAAAGATTATTTGTTCTCTATATCCGTGGATATAGTTTGGCCACAATAGAACCATACAAATATTTATACACTTGTAATTATTAATTGTTCATGTAGTTTTGTTTATTGTTTAAATAGAACAATTCAAAAAATACAGAAAAAAATGTATTACTATTGATATTTGATAAATCATTATTACCTAAGTTTATTGCAACATTTTAGTGGTGGATTAGTGGCACAACTAAGGGAGGGGTCTCCAGATAGAGGCCCCCTTAGTCCATACCTATAATGGGGTTGGTATACTACCCAAAAAGTATGAAAAACGTTCATAACACTCAAGTATGGATGACCCCCCTATACTCTGTTCCACGAGAGATCATGCTGCGCACCGACCATAACTGGTTCCTCTACACCACACCCTGTCTAAGGGAAACCAGTTTCGACGACAGGGTGACGTAGGGGGATGCGCAGAACCGGCATGATCTCTCGTGGAACAGAGTATAGAAAAAATGCTGGTTGTGCCACTGTTGCGGATACAGTTTAAGGTATTCTATCTTAAATCATGGTTGCAAATATAATTTTATATACATTTATGTTTAACTTATGTCCAAAACTATTAGACTATTTAGGTGTTGAGCTTAATAGATTAATAAGCTAAACATATTTGACTGCCTATTTCTATAAAGATAAATAGGTAAGAATATTTTAATTTATACTGTCTTCTGAGTATGTGTTATGTGTGTTAGTAATTTTCTATGTTTTAGAGTTAACTAATTTACATGTAGTATTTTGTCTTTTATTAAAAATTGTAATATTTACTTACAAACATTGATGTTATACAATAAATATTGAAATTATGAGAAGTGATAATTAATCAAGATTCTGTAAGATTGGTTAATAGTATACTAAATGAATTCTGTCTTATTATTTGATGATTTATAACATTTAGGCGTGTTTTATATAATACCTACTCTTTATTTTAATGTTATCTTGTTAGTGTGTGGATTTGTTTGTCTAGTTCAATATTATATAGTTAGTTACAAATTAACATTTCTGCTTTATCATATAGATGAACGTGAAGATGTTCAAAAGAAAACATTTACCAAGTGGATAAATTCACAACTGTCCAAAGTGAGTTAATATATTTTTCTTGATAAATCTTTTAAAGAATATTGTCATAAAAAAAAAATTATGTTATAGGAAAATCACGAAGTCATATCTGACTTATTTTTGGATCTACAAAATGGTACTAAATTACTTTATTTGTTAGAAATTCTAACTGGCATTCAAATTGTAAGTACTTGTATGATAGATGTTTATTCAATTTTATATTTTATGCATTTTTTTTTTTTTTTATAGAAACCAGAAAAAGGATGTATGAGAGTTCACCATCTAAATAATGTAAATAAAGCATTACAAATATTGGAACAAAATAATGTAAGTATTACAAAAAACGTTTTTTTTTTGTTTTAACATATTTTGTGGCTATGAATTGATACCATTATTATATTAATTTTTAGGTAAAATTGGTGAATATAAGTAGTAACGATATAGTTGATGGTAGTCCAAAACTAATTTTAGGATTGGTATGGAGTATTATATTGCATTGGCAGGTAATTTAAACATTTATTATTTGTATTATGTATAATTATTAAATAATAGTAAATTCTGTTAATTAAACCAATAAAATATGGTTTAATCTTTAAATAATCACTTATTGATAGTTTGTATCTAAATTATTAGGTTGATTGTCATTTGAAAGAATTAATGTCTGAATCACAGCAAACAAATTTAGAAAAAACACTATTGGCATGGTGTCGTAAAAATACTGAAGTAAGTATATTAGTTTAATATTTTATTCCAGGATGTAATATTTAAATATTATGATGACTTTCAGGGATATGATGTTGACATTAAAAATTTTACTACAAGTTGGTCAGATGGGTTAGCATTCAGTGCATTAATACATAAATTCAGATCTGATCTTTTGGATTATGATTCTGTTTTAAAACAACATCCGAATGCTAGACTTGAAAATATATTTTCTGCTGCTCATCAGCATTTAAATATTGAACGTTTATTAGATCCTGAAGGTATTTTATATATTATTAAATAATTAAATATTTTATTAATTTATATTAAATTTTATCCTTTTGTTTTATTTATTTAGATGTTAATACATCCATACCAGACAAAAAATCTATTATGATGTACGTTATGTGCTTGTTTCAAAGATTATCTCAATATTCATATGAAATGGGAGCTTCAAAGTCTGATATACAAGTAAGGATTTAAATAAAAAAGTATTCTAATATTATCTTAATGATTTAAAAAATATTTATATAGTATGAAGATAAATTTAAAAAGTCTGATGAAAGGCCATTGAGTATGTTAACAAATATTTCGGTTGAACTTGGTGGTTATCAAACTGCATTAGAAGAAGTTTTAACATGGTTACTAGAAGCTGAAGATCGTTTACACCAGTCAGAAAAAATACCTGAAGAACTAGAGGGTGTTAGGGAAATATTTCACATGCATGAAGTAAATTAATTTATTGTTTATGCATAAAAGATAAAATTAATTTATTATTAATTTAAATTTTTTCTTGAAGAATTTTCTTATTGAATTGTCGCATCATCAAGAAGGAGTTGGTTCTATAATAGAAGAAGGGGCTAGAATGTTAGCTGATGGTGGTTTAACTGAAGAAGAAGAACAAGAAGTTCGTATTCAAATGAAATTGTTAAATTCGCGATGGGAAAAATTAAGAATTACTGCTATGGAAAGACAAACCAAGTAAGTGAATTATATTTTTATTTAAATAAGGTTATTGTTTATTTATTTCACTGTTACTAATTTAGAATACACGAATCTTTAATGGGGATCCAGCAAAAACAATTAGATGAGTTACGTTTGTGGCTAACACAAACTGAAGATCGTATATCACATTTGTCACAATCTGCAAAAATGAATGTTGACTGCTTACGTTCACAGCTTGAAGAACACTCTGCACTTAGAGCTGATTTAAGGAAACAGCAGCTATCAGTTGATTCATTATCTAATCTTGTGGTTGTTATAGATGAAAATACATTCCCTGATTCTGGTAAGTATTTTTGAGTTATTTGTTATTATTATTTTTTGTCTATATTTATTTGGTTATTCATTATTCTATCTGAGATTGCCTTTCTACTAGACTTCTAAATTCTTCTTACTCTTCCATTCAGTGGCGTATTTAGAATATATGCGCCCCGGGGCGAAATTATTTTATTGCCCCCCCCCCCCTTCTGGTCGCTACTCATTACAACCTCAGACCTACCATAGGGTTTAACAGTATACAATTTCAAAAGGTTTATTCAATGAAAAAATCATACCAAATACTTAAT
>WHPZ01580223.1:0-38071 GCA_016617965.1 Macrosiphum rosae
AAAAAAACAAGATAAATAAATATTTAATAAAATGTCTGTATTCTGTGCTTATAATTGCTAGAATTATCTCTATGCTGGTATATGGTGTAGAAAACAGGGAATGTTCTATTAACGAAATTTATATAGATAAGTGTGTGAGTTAGTGTGAGTCCTTTAACCAATAAACATTTTTTAAACCACACGGACCTAGAAACTAGTAGGTGTACAAGCTATCACTGTTGTAATTACCATCATGTCAAAAACAGCGACTAGTGACAATTTTTTCTCGGTTTTTTGTACCACACACTTTTTTATATCCCTCTTTTACCGGCCCCCATCCCCAACCCATCAAAAAGAGTCACCACATGTCATCATGGTTGCTTGTAAATAAATTTGATTAATAAATGTATTAGGTATATAGGTATAATTACTCCTACTACCTAGGTGGAAGCGTAAGTTATAATAATATAACAGCATATCAAAAACCATAAAAATGAGTTTTCATAAGCGCGCCATAACTTCAATTAGGAAATAATCATATTATCAACTGACTTGAAGCAGCAAGTAGCAACAGTCATGACATTTAAAATTATAAATATTATATTAACATATTATTGCAGACTACGTGTGTGTAGTGTTTTTGTTTTCATTCGACGCCCCCTTTTCGCCGCATCGTGTGGAGTACCTTTAGGTACAATACGATAATTAATAAATAATTAAGTGTGTTCCAAAAACCGTGAATAACAAAAAATATGTCCCAAGCGATTTGTTTTCGAGACGTCATTATACGAGCCTATTGAGATTAACGCCGTCGGTGGCCTAACCTTCGCAGGTATATTTCGCTGATAGTAAGTGTCATTTTAAATGGGTCATTTGTAGATTTTTTTGTATTGTTCAAACCAATTCCTGCGTCAAAACGAAATTTGACTAATATGACATTCATGGTTCATTTTTCAAAATGATGTACAGACTCGAGTCAAATAAAAACGTTATCATGCTCTGTATGATGTATGTAAATGCGTGTGCAATGTTGTAGAACCTGTACACAGTGTTTAGGTATTGCACTATAACACCTGTTTTCAAAAAATAGCACGTAGATACCAGGTACTTATATCGCGGCTAAACCATTAAAAATATAAAAACTGTAATTGTTTTCGGTAATTTACATAACATGGGTCTAAATGGTTTGACTTTTGCAGTAAGACAACAAAAAAATATTTCATGTAATTCTAAGCAAATCGTTTTTTATAAACTTCATTAGGTACAGGTACAATAATAGTTGAATTACGACGCGCTAAAAAGTTTAAAATACATGGTTGGAATATACAGGTTATTGCATATGGTCTCGGATTGTTATCATCAGATGCGAAATGGCTGCTTAAAGGGACATCACAAATATTAATATTGTTCTTATCATGAAAAATAGCTGGCTCCCTTTACGCTGCCATTTTTCATCAAATATTTGATTGAAAAGAGGTATATATGCAATAACCTGTATATGCAATAACCTATTGTATATTTCAACCATGATAAAATATAAATTCTACTCGTTAGATTTAAACAGCAGATCATTTTGTAGCTACAGACATTTTAGAATACGAAATCGTTATTAAGCTCATCCAAAATATTATAACAAGCTTCTCTTTTTTATTATATGAATCGTAAGAAACGAATAAATAGTGCAGTTATTTTCTCGTGGACTGTGGTATTCTTTTCTCGTAATTATCCACTTCAAGTAAATAAATTGTGTATAATAATGTACCCAATCTAATATTATGATTAATTATTATTAATTAGGTATGTACTTAATACTTGTTAACTCTATTTTATTTTGAACCATATATAATACACACTTTTTCAAAATATTATAACAGAAATTTCCAAAAAAAAAGTATACTTATATAATAGTACTAATAGTAGGCAGTACATATATATTTATATACATACATAGCCACATGCCCACATAGGTTACATATTATTAATAATAAATAATAATAGTCGGTTGTAAACGATAATATGAATAATATAGAATATAACATAATATATTCAACCAGCATACTTATACCTACATCCACCGGCCACTGATAATTTATATATATAGGACAATAATAAATAGCCCAGTTAAAAACTATAATATTTCAAACTAAATCGTAAGCCATAATATCTAATTATATAGTTTAACGAAATCTAAAATATAACTTTCCATCTTTATAAGATGGTATAAATATTTTGAAAAGAACAACCATATAGGTACTTATAATTTATAAAATATATACGTCATGATCTATAATAATTTATTTTTTTTGAACTTGATCCCGCCAACTATGGCCATCAGCTATTGTAGGGTTTATGGACTATGGTTGGTAGAGTTGGCATGGTAAGGTTGTTACGGTAGGTAAGCAACACATAGATGTGTGGCAAGGTTTTTGCTACTACGAACCCGGGTGGTCGCCCATCAGGGAATTAGTAGCAGCGGACGTTACTTACTCTCAGTCATATTGCGTGACTGATAGCCACAATCATTAAATTATATGGAGAAAAAAGATACATGTAAATTCCACCCAAAAAAATTATAATTAATAAGAAGATCCTACCTATAAGTAAGAAGTTCTTATTACTTCATAAAGTTTGATAGTTTTAAGTTAGTTTTTTTGTAATTTTCAATCAAAACTATGTATGTTCCACAGTAGTTTTGAATATTTATTTATTTGTTTATATATTTAAAAGAGCGTACCCATGGGCGCAGACCTTGTTGGCAGGAGGGACAGTCATAATATAACAAATAAAATATAACGGGTTTAAATAGAATACATTCATTACTTATTGTTAATATACAAATTTGTGAATGTGTCATATTATTCATATTAATAATGACATGAGTCTTAACATAGCTTAATCATTACAAGTATTTAAATAAATTTATATTTCACATATTATTGAGTCAATATAATTACCACAACCACATAATTATAATATGTCATATATAATTAATAAAACTATAAAAATAGTAATGATTATAATGATAAAGACGAGTCAAAATATAATCATCCAAAATTCTAATATAAAAATGTACAATCAATCAAAATCATTTATTTGTTTTCATTTATTTGTTACATTATAGAAATTATTTGTTTTTTTTTTGTCTGATAAAGAGAGTGTGTTATCTTTCAAAAATGTTTACACCTCTTGGACATAATGGCTAGTACCACCTACGAGTAATATTAATGTATTTTAAAACACTAGTATGTGTTCATATTTTCTACCAGAAAACCGCAAAAACCGTCTTGAGATTATTGTTTCTCACAAACAATTCTCTTGTTATCTTATAATCCTTCGTGTGGCCCTGAACCGAACTCTTTGCTATGTCAACTATAATAATAATATATCCATCAATCATCCTATATATATCATTATAATCGTAATAGGTAAAACCGGCTTTATAATCTTCTCGGATGAAAAATATTTTTTTGGTTTGGACATCGGAATATAAACTGCGATGCATTATACCTAATTTGTTTTATAACAAGTCAGAAGTCCGAACTTATAAGCCGTATATAACTATTAAAATAGCATTATGGTATTAGTTTTGTACACATTTTCTACGAAATGCAACATTACACAGATGTTAAAACTGTTTCCATTCCGAATACTAATACCTAAATAATTGTTACAGTATAATATATTCAACTTGCACAGTAACATTGGCACGTCTAATTCGCGATAACTCTACACTATATATAGGCACATACATATTAATAACATATTAATTCGCACTTGTACAAAAAAAATATATATAATTTAAGTACCCGTATTATATTATAGTACCTATATAATTTGTAACATTATTACTATACATATATAATATGATATGTATACGCCCGTGTACCTACTTCCGGGAGAAAACTAATCGACGGCATTGGACAACACGAGTGTACCCGTGCCATATAGGTATACTAGCTATGTAGATTGTTTAGGTATACTACCTACCTCCATAAAACCACTGGCTAATGATACTTATCTCTTTATTATTATTATTTATTACCATTATTAATTATTATTACCGATGATTACAATATTTATTAAAGAACATAGGTAACTTACACACTGCAACTGTTAGTCGTATTTATTACAGTACATAATGTCTTACGTACACATACTATTTTACTGTCTCCATGGAGTTGTGTGTTAGGTACTAGGTACCTACTTACAAAATTACAACTTAGGTACACCGTATATCCGTCACCCGATATATTTTCTGAGCGTGATTCATCAGTCGTTTATAAGCCTGCACCTAAAAATGAAAATATTAAATTTCAAATATCTCAGACAGTCAGTTGACTTGTTATTATAAATATTAAAATATGCTGGAATAATATTATAGTATAGATATATCAAAGTACATAATTTAACTTGTACTCAAATACTTTAAAATATGTAATAAATATTTAAAATTGTTGATATATTTTCATTAGTACATATTTAATTAGTTTGCAAATCAGAGGCGTCCCTGCGGAGGGGGGAGCGAAGAGGGCAACCGCCCTCTCCATAGTCGTGAGATGTTCTGTTTTTGCTAATAGAAAAAAAAATGTATAAATTTTGTTAACTGTTTGTACACTGATTATACAGACCACTGATACAAATATGAAACAAATAGATTATATTATTATAAGCATTTAGAAGATTTTATTTAGCAAAGTGGTCCCAGATAGCAATTTTTTGTTTAATAATATTATTATAACATTATAATTACGAATGATATTAATTAACGTTATTATAATACTATTTTAATATTATCATTACAAAATTCTGCCTGGGGTATTAAAGACTAAAATATTTTCGCCCCCACCCCTTCATGGAATTGACCTGAAGACGTCCCTGTTGCAAATCATCTAATCCGTCAACGTTCAATACTTCAACCTATTAACTTATCTGCATGGCATGTTTCTGTTGTTATAGCTATACCTATATTTATATAAGTTAAAACTTTAGAACTCCAACAATAATAATCTACCTACCTTTATTATTTTCATTTAAGTAGTTAAAATTATTTCATTACATCTATATATTAATATCGATACTTTTACAGTGAAACCTCCAAATAGAGAACTTTTTTATGAACAAACTACAAACTAAACCCTCTAAATAGCAGATAACATTTTACTGACCGAGTGTTTAAAGGTTATAATATGTATTGCAGTATTGCATCTAAACCGGTAGATAACATAGGAATAACTACTACATTAGTACCGATTAGTACTATCGGCGGAAAAACTACCGATTTATTTTTTGATGAAGTTATAACATGATACCACTATTACCATTATTACTATATTTATAGGAGAAAACTAAACAATTCCATAGTGGCCATTTTCAAATACTCAAAAATAATATAATATACCATCAGAATATTTTTGAAATTGTAAATCATTATTAATATGTTACCCTGGATTATAAACTAAACACCATTCCCTATTATCATTATAATCACAAAACACAAAACAATTACTATAAATTAAAATCATTTGGTATAAGTAGCACATAGACTCAGTTGTCATGTTCCACTCATGTAGGTACCTATGTTAAACAAATTTTTTAAATGTTCCCCATTTTAACTTTTTATACATTACTACATAATATAGAACACCTTATATCCATGTTGTGAACTTTGTGGTGCGTAGTTACTGTACGTCTGTACCTTCATAAAATGTTTAAATGTACCTACATATAAGGAATATTATAGTTTATATCATTGTAATAATACAATTCGTTCAGAAACCGGGAATTTAGCACACTCACAGAATGAACATTAGTTAATTGTTTAACTTTTGCTATGATGGCTTACTTGCATTATATTTAAAGTATAAACAGACAATTTTCGATTGCTTTTACCTTTGTTAGTTTTAATATTAGAGACAACCGACCTGCCATTAAATGTAAAGGTAACAACATTATATACCTATGTAGGTACACTAAAACGATTTTTCAACATATTTTCCTGAAAATCAGTTATAAGGTTGTAGAATATTATGTGAATATAATAAAAAAATATTAATATAACTAAACATTTCATAAAAAAAATATTTAATTTTGTTCATAACTCACATCAAAATAAAAATAAAGTCCCTGAAAGAACACAGATAATATTATTTTCTGTACATTTTACCATAGGTCGATTCATTCTTGTATTTAAACTAACAAAACTAAACGTGAACCGTTGAACAAAGACTTTTGAAGTTATGTGCTTGTAAGATGGATACTACAACCGCAGATGTGACCCGTACTCATAATTTGTATTTGTTTTTCAATTCGTTATAAGTTATCTGCCGATAAGCGGTTAGTCATAACTCATAACCACAACTTGTGGCCTGTACTCTGTGGGTAGTATCCGTACATTGTGGTTATAGCGTATTAAAATATTTATAAGACACATGGTTATAACTTATGACAATATATGTTAAGATAAAATCACTGTATGATCGTCATTCCTCAGCTACTATATATATCATTGTTTTATAAATCTAAAAATGTATCATTTTAAATTAAAAATAAATAATAATTTTAGGAAGATTTTCAACCCCCGACCACCCCTGACCACAACTAGGCGCGCCACTGCCTAATAATTAATGATGGACAAAAATATCGATAATTCGAAACGATATTGATATTTTAGCAAATTTTTGAAATCGATATTGTTATATCGTGAACTAGTTTTTTTTTGCTTATCTTAAATTATCTATGTAAAGCAAATTTTTGAATTAATAATTATTAATTTTATAATTATATTTATTAATACTAATTATTAATAAGTAAGATAGTAGATAATATTTGAAATGTGTGTTTTCGATATTTTCGATACGATATCGATGTCGTACAACATACGGTATCGAGGTATACCTAATATCGGAAAAATCGGACCGATTCGATACATAAAATTATATCGTTCATTACAGTAATAATATATGTAACACCATTGATTTTATTTCAAATTATAATTATAAGACCTGCAATGTTATTGCTAAAGTAAATTCAAATCCATTATTCTGACAACGGATTTAAATACAGATAAATTTATGCAAACATCCTTCCATCACAAACGCTCACCGACACATTTGATTATAATTTAATTGGCTCTAGAATCAATGTGGTGAACGAAATTAGGGATCTCGGTATAATTTTATCGTCGGATTTTAGTTCCAAAGCCATATAGAAACGATTTGTGCAAAAACTAAGGTGTTATTAAACGCAACTGTGTGGATATAAGTAACACGTGTCTAAAAGTACTGTACTTGGCTCTGGTTAGGTCCGTATTGACGTTTGGTTCAATGATTTGGAACCCTCGACAAATAGGCTTAATCGATAAAATTGATAAAATCCAAAAAAGTTTTATTAAACTAATTGCCTTTAAACCAAATTTACCAAGAATCAATGTAAAATATCCCCTCTAGGTAGAGGGCGTGATTACTCAAACAGTTTATTTTTATATAAGTTATTGAATGGTCAACTGTACTGAGCTCTTGAATTTGATTGTCCTTAGAGCCCTCTCAGTCAATACTAGACATAATTCTCTATTTTATATTGCACCAGCACAGGGGGGGGGGGTCAACACAATACAGCATGTTTTTTATATAGGTACATGCAATTTGGTTCTCCGTAGGCCTATCAGTTGAATTTTACATAATTGTAACGATAATCTATCTGACTTCGATTTATTTTTCATGATAATCATAAGTAGGAAAACTATTACTTTGTTTTTAGTTTATACTATTATGTTACTAGTTTTTAGTTATTTATATAATGTTACTTCCAACTTATATATTATACTGTAATCTTTGGCCTAGAGTGCGTTACTATCAATAAATAAAATAAAATAAAAATAAAAATCATACAACCGTGGATATGCAAATAATATTATTAAGTAGGTAAAACGATTATATTAATTGTACGGACGTGTTGTTCACAACAATTTCTACGTTCTGTAATGTCAATGTTTCCTCGAACTACTCGATGGTGAAAATGGAATACATTAGAACAATCAAGATTAATGTTTGCCATATAATATACCTACCTACGTCCTGTACGTTTTCCGATCGTAAAAGTCGTTTTTTCTTTTCAATAATAGTGTGTAAACTATAGGTAATATTATCAATTATAAGCTGTTTAGTTTATAAAAAATATTTCAAAAAGTTGGTATTGAATTGAACAATTTGTAGAAAAGTGTTTAAAAAACTGCATGACTACCATCATACGCACTCAGAGGTGGTGGGACATTTGCCTCCTGACTTTTCGGAAATTTGAGTAGGTACCTATATTATGTTAAAAAAAAAATAGCTGCAGTAAATTGAAAGGGGTTAAACAAAATAAAAGGTTACCGTAATAAAAATCCCTGTTAACAGTTAGGTAATATTATATATTTCATGAATTAATGTGTAATAACTAGGGCCCGGATTTATATGCTCTAAAAAGTAATAACCTAAGAAATATGCAATATAAAATATGCATTTATGCTCTTAATTTATAGAAATATACCCTATAAAATAAAAAATATGCACAAAAATTGATTAAAAAAATTTTTATTTCATTATTTTTATATTATGTTCAAATAAATTATACTACCTATATTTTTTTGATTCATTTTTTTAGTTTCAAAATTTTGTAATTTCAATCTGAAAAATTTAAATTAAAATATTTTTATTAAATAAATTATGTGACTAAACGAAAATTAATATATACCAAAAGCATTCGTATTGCATTGTACCACGAATGTTTTTTTCAGGTTTTCAAATGTGAAAGTTCGTCGATTATCAGCCAATACATTTTTGTACCTTGAAAAACTCCTCTCTACGTCGACAGATGTGACGGGAGCGTATTTAAAAAGAGATACGTCGCTTGACTGAAATTTTGTTCCATATTTTCCAAAGTTTCATTTGTTCCATCAATACAAGCAGAGATTCTTTTCAACGTTTCATAGCCTTTATTTTTCTTTAAAACAGCTTGAAATTTGTCTTGAATTGCTTTTCCGACGTTTCCGTTTGGTATTTTGGAAATATTATTTTCAACATTCTTCATCAAATTAATTGAATCGTTTAGAGATGTATTTTTTTTTTCTTTTAAAGTTATGCTACTCGGCAAAAAATTAAAGTGCGATTTTATATAAGCAATATAACTAGTTAAATTTGGATCTTGAATTAAATTTTGCGTAATTTAAAGGGATACCGCCTCGTTTTTGTCAAACATATTTACTATGCGACTAAAATCTTGAAAATGATCAAAATAATAAATAGCAGCCTCTAACCAAGTAAAATACGTTATTTTAATAAAAATAACCAAAATATTACATATTATGCATTTAAAAACCGTATATATGCAAAAAAAAACTTTATATTTCGGATCTATTGATTACAAATCAAAATTGTAGCTTACCTAGCTATTTTTTGGACTATTCAGAAAAAACATGCGAATGCATATAAATCCGGGCCCTAGTAATAACAAATTTACCCCCCCCCCCTCCCCCCAAACAACAAATTTCTGAGGGCGCCAATAGTAGCTGTCATAATTTTTTTTTTTAAGCTACTACTAGGTACTTTACTACTTTAGGATTTAAATAGGTATAAGTTTATGTCAAGATTTGAGGATTAAACTAGGAATGATAATAACATGATAATAAACGAAGTTTCCAAGTATTATAATATGTATACTGATGCAGTGGTGTATTTTGCACTATTTGCAGCATATCCTCTCCTTCCTACCTCTCCACAACACTATTATACCTAACTATTCCTATCTATTTTTCCACGATCACACCATAGTACAATACGTATCAACTACTATGTTTGCTTCTATAATTAAAAATAATAACGCGGAAACGTGTCATGATTTTAATTCGTTTCAGATGGGACTCCAGTCGTACTGCAAACCGGTGGTCGTCAACATCGAAAACCCTGTGTCCACTCAAATATTGTATCTAGTGTCATTGCTCATAGTCGTCATATTTTTCTTGTTGTTGTTGAGGTGGTTCGACTTCATATCCGTTTTCCGATGAACCTGCCACGGCAGATGACATTCAACAATTATATTATATAAATATATTTTATTACTATACAATATACGTTATATATATATCTGCCTACTATGTTATACAGTTTTATATAGATATATTGTCTGTTACTTTATGCACATATTATACTATCTACATACATATACTATATAGGTATAATATCTATCTAATATCTGTTATGATACAAATATAAGTGCAGCAAAATTTCTATATAATATAATATATAATATGGTATTAATATTATTTTTATTATTATTTTAACTGTTATTTTTTTTTTACACGACGTAAAATAAAATGTCGAATGTACAAATAGGTAAATGCTGTAATACTATTAGAATTTGTATTTATTTATCTATTCACTTTATCCTGAACTCCTTTTCATTGAGTAATATATTTGTATACGTTTATTGTATAGGTATAGAATTATAGGCTACAATCTGACTGGTTTGTACTATACAACCACTAGCCATTGGAGTGGCAAAGAAGGTATAATCGAGAAGCTGCCACTTCTGAGTTTTTTAAGTGGTTATAGTTGTGGGTGGGTTGGTAATAACCAATAGGTAATAAGTTTGTATTTTAGTTGATATTAACTAGGTAGTATTTAAGAATACTTACTACGACATGTATAGTTACAAAAATGACAGTGAATTCCTTTATCGGGTTTTGGGTGGGTGAGTAATAGGATTATTAGACTAGCCTCTGAAAAGCCACTTTATAGAGTGGTTGCATAATATTGTATAGTTCTATGCATAAGCGGTATGTTGTGTGTAGTACCACAGGCTTTCCCACGGGTTGTGCCTGTAGTATACAGGCACACATCATCAAGAACAATATCGAATAGAAAAATAACACAAAGTACATAGATATCAGATTAGGGTGATAGTGGTAATAACCGTGTTATAATCATTTATGTGACCATTATTGACCACGCTTCAGAACAATTAGCATATGTGTTACAGGTTATTGTGATAAATTCGTTCGTTTAAAAAAAAAAATGTAACTGTCCATACTATTTATTATCAAGCCAGTTACAAGTTGTGCTTGTGAATGGACATTCACCAAACTCGCACAAAGTCACAACCGTAAAAACAAAACTACAGAATACTATACATCTGCAAAAAATATTTTATGCTCTTATGTTATTGAACGACCACTGTACTCATGAATGTGAATTACAATGCCCTATTATAGGTAATTGAAGAATTTAAAATGTTGATACCGTCTAATTGCCGTTTAAAATTATAAAATAAGGATAATAGTTTTAAATATTATTTTTCATTCAACTTGGTTTTTTTTATTAATATTCGATTTTTATTAAATATCAATTTTATATTCAACTGATTTTTTATTCTATTTAGGTTTTTTAGATTTTAGTATTTTTTTTACATGGGTTTCTTAATTTAACTTATCTTTTTTTTTTTAATTAATTTTTAATTAGTTATAATTTTTCGTTCAACCTGGTTGAAGTTTTAGTGTACGTTTAAGATATTTAAGGTTTAAGTCTAAGTTTTCGATTCTTTTTTATTAAATATCAAATTTTATGTCCTATTTTTGATTTTTTATCTAATATTTATTATTAAACTGTCTCTTTTTCCGTTTTAGATTTTATTTATTCAACTGTGGTTTTGTTCTTTAAATATGTTTTTATTAATCTAAGCTTGTTATCCGATTTAAATTTATTCACATCGGATAAAAATCTATACTTAATAAAAGAATCTATAATGAGTATAAAAAAATCATCATTCAATAAACAGAATCTAAATCGTATAAGAAAGGTCTACTTTAATAAAAATGTATATTTAATAGTGAGGTGTTTAATAGTGGGTGTCAGTCTGCTGCACAGTAGGTTACAAGTGGGTCACTATGATGGATTGTGTTAAATATGAATTCAAAGAAATAATATCATTATATAAGAAAAAAGATTCTGAACAAAGACGGTCTGACAGCCTATAACAATATTACTAAGTATATTTGATGATTTATTGTAAATTAAGTAATTTATATATAACATATTTACGTGGAATCTTTTTTTAAATTTCCAGTCCTTAGATATGAAAGTTGAATATTTTATAAATTTCCAACTACTAAATAATTATTAAATGTTGTCAAAAATCGATCTTTAAATGGTTATAAAATAAAATTGAGCCAATGTATTTTCAATATTTTTCAACTGCTATTGTAACAATATATCAGGCGCCTTGAATTACATTTTCACGCTTTTTGGCCCAACAAATAAAACTTAATTAATATTCATAGAAAGAAAAACTAAAAAAATTGAAGTTTGAAATTCTCTGTTGAAACAGTTGAACATTGCACGAAAAAATTCACGGAATTTTTTAAATGTCTATTAATTAACACTGTATTAATTATTAATTAAAATTAAAATCAGTAATCACACAGGCGTCTGTATATGGACAGGTTTGCGAGTGAACTGAACATTATGTACTTACTTATAGTAACTACTTGCTACCAAAATCAAGAACATTTCGCCAGCCCCCCAAATACTATTTTTGAAATTTTTCTTTTGCTAAACATTAGTGCGCCATAAGTGTGAATTTGTGTGACTATTATCAGAATTTGTGCGATATTAGTTAAACCGTAAATTCAAAAATATTGAAGGGGGGCTGGCGAAATGTACGTACCAAAATCGTCGCGTTTGGTAAAACACAACAGAAAAAATGTGTCGTGATGGTCGGTAGCGGAGACAGGTTACGGCGATGTGTCGTGCCTTGGAAAACGTACCTTAGAGTCCGCTCGGCCACTCCGCCCCCCTTATATAGTTAGTTAAGCCTGGTTAAGCTATACCTAGACACCCAGTGCTATACCTATCCTACCTATTATACACGTACCTACGCCTTAGCAATTAAAATAAAGTTATTATGTAGAACAGTCCCAAACGCGCAATAGGTGAGTTGATTCCTAAGACCGACTTTAAGTATTAGTTGATTCCCGGGTCATTATATGTCACGGTATACTGGTAATCTCATTACCAGATACCAACTTTTAAAAACAATGTGTTATATTAATCAGAATTTTTTACCTAATTAGTAAATATTTTAATAATATTTTTTTACCTACTAAATTGTTTTACTAATAATTTTTTTAGCAAAAAATTATGTGATTTTCAAAATATAAGAAAACTAAAAAAAAACGAAATTTTTGAGAAACTTGTCGGCCAACCTCCTTGTGGTGTTGCTTGAATTAGGCTAATAGGTTGAATATTTGACCAAACATTAAAAATAATATATAATGACCAGGGAATCAACTCCTACGTACCTTTTAATGACCCGGGAATCAACTCAAAAGTATCAGTGCAGATAATCAGGTATCCGGGAATCAGCTCGTACGCAGCCCCCAAACGAACCCGTAACGTTGTAATAGATATAAATATTATTTCTCAATATAAATCATATATAAATTATATAAAACTTACAGTTGTGCGACGGATTTTTTTTAAAGTTTCATTAACGTCGACCCATAAAACAGTTTTAAAAGTAAAAAATAAGAATAACTATACCTACATAATAATTAATAATATACTACGTACGTATTAAAATGTGATAACCGATAACCCACCATTGCGATAATTTCCCCCTATAGTAAAGAAACTGTTTCCTGGAAACGTATACGCACAATGCGTTTGATATACGTACCAACAGTATATTATATAGCTCATATTATTATAATGTAGTCAAAACGATAATTTGTAGACCGGGAGGGGCAGTTATTTTATCATCAGAGTTTATCACTCGGCCAGAGGCGTGTAAAAATAAGTAAGTACCTACCTAATGATAAAAAATAACGAAAAACGCTGTAATATTTTGCATATATAGCAATTGACGGTAAATTCCAGTTATATATAGGCATAATATTTTTTTTTGTATCTGTCATCACTTTTAATGGTATATACTTACTAAAGACCTGCAAGGGCCGGCCCGGCCCGACCCAGTCCTTGAAAAGCCCAGCCTGTGACGTTGGACCGGGCTTTTTAAGTCTTGAAATTTTATTCCGGACCGGGTCTGGGCTTTTTTTTGTACAATTTTTCGGACTTCGAATAATAAATTAAGAGTTGGACCTGGCTTTTTAAGGATTTTTCTTCAACAATAAATAATCACAATTTTAAATACTAAATAATAATGATAAACCGACTTTGTTACAGATAGATACATATTGAGTATACTCTATGGATATACTAGATAGTATATACAATCACAATGAATATAATAATATATTAATTCGAGGGTATAATAAAACTATTTATTACTCTAATAATATTACATTTTTTTTCGCAATATTTTTTGGACCGGATCGAACCTGGCTCGAGGATAAAATGTATGAGCCAGACCGGGCTTTTTAAGAGCTTGGCATTATTTTCGGACCGGGCCAGGGCTTATTTTTCACAATATTTTTTGGACCGGATCGGGCCAAAAATTGATGGCCTTTGCAGGTCTATAATTTTTTTTATTAGATCAAATCGTACATTACATATAATGACATATTATATGAAAAAAATTACACCTTGATTAATTTAACCCAGTAAGCAAAGCTTGTGGCGGGTTAAATGAGTTACAGTTTAGAGACTATAGTAAATAAAATAAAATAAAATAAAGTTGTACAAGTTGACATATATCACTAAAAATAAGTTTTACAGATAAGATATAATAAAGTTTTCTTACCTATAAGACATATGGCATATATGTATATAAGCAATGTATATTATCAATATATCTACAAAATTATAAGACAGTTACTGATCATTTAAAATTTAATTATCAAAATAAAATAAAAATGTAATAATAAAATAGTATGAAATATACATAATAGATACATATCAAATTTAAAATTTATAAAAATAATTTATTAACATTTCGAATAATTTTTAGTTTAAGTAATATATATGTAAAATGGATACATTATATTATAAAGATATGTATTTAAATAAAAAATGTAAGACGGAGTGGCCACGCGGACTAAGGCGTCGGTTGCGAAGCGCACCGTCGCCGGTTCGAATCTCGGTCATAGGCTGCACTTCTCTCCGGGCAGAGATCTGTCTGGAGAATGGAGAGAGGCCACAGTCCCCCAACCGGGCATGGCAGAAATCTACGGATGCCCAATTGAAATTCTGTGAAACCCAAAAAACACAAGTGTTCCTTCCACACAGTTTAAGACAACCACCAGCTAATGGCCGTAATTCCCGGACTTTACTCAATAAAAAAAAAAAAATTAATCATGTGTATAATATTATAATAGAGGTAATATATGATAAACCTAATCGTGTACCTATACAATACTATGCACTATATTATTTTTTTATAATGTGATGATGCCAAAATAATAAAATATGAACGATTTTTTTAGCTTCATAATATTTTAATTATTATTAAAACTTTTTTTACTATTTTTTGTTTGTAAGGGGATCTGAAAATAACGTATTTAACTGTTTGGATCCTTGTGTTTGAGGCCTATATAAATATATGAATATTTGGTAGTAATTTTGTAAACAGAAAATTGCGTTTTGCATGAAAATATTCACAACTGTTAGCGGTTTGCTCTGAACTAATAGAAAAAGAGAACCCGAAAATTTGACGGAAATCTCAAAAACTCATCAGGTTTGTTTTAAAGAATTTTTCATTTTGATAAATAACTAAATTATTTTGTCATTCATATGCGATTTTCACTATTAAAAATGTCCTATTGCTTTGTATATTGACACCATAAGAAATCGGGACTAACCTGATTAGTACGACATTAATGTTTTTGAATATATTTTTCAAGTAAAAACCAAAAAAAATGTATTTTAAAAATATTAATATTTTTTGAAATATTGAATGGTACATGATATAAATATAAACAGCTGGTACATATTATATACACCAAGAATATAATTAGTAAGTCATAAATGAAACACTCACCAGATTTCTATAAATGCATTATGGTATTGAGGGTATGTATCGATATTATCGACCAACTACAGTCTACAACCAACCATAAGCAAGTGCGATTATATATAGTTAATTTGGATTATCTTCTGTTACTATTTAGTATCAATTGCGATATTCGGTACCAATAGTAGCTGCCTGTATACCTATTTTTATTTTTAGGATTTTAAATCCTAATATTAGAGTAGTATTATATTGTACAAATTAATATTGTTCTTAAGTAGCTGCGATAGTTTTTAAATTTTTTAACCACAGCCCAGTAGGGAGGCAAATTTTTTTTGTTAAATAAAAAATAATATATTATAGATATTGTTTTTTATGTACCTAATCTCAATAAACTCTCTTATTGCCTATGCTAATGATAAAATAAAAATAATAATCGGTTTATTGGGAGTCAAATAGTCCATCTATTGGCGCTTTAGCGGTCTCGTTTCTAATGCAGAAGAGTTTTTAAAAGCCGAGGTTATTAAGAGTCTAGTTATCCGTCATAATACAATATCATAGATAACTATATTGTACTAGAAAGCGAACTCCCCGTATAAATTGAAGCATCAAGGTAGAGGGAAATTGTATGTTATTTTATATGGTACCTAAATAAGATTAATTATGATTTATCTTGTACTTATGTATTTTATTATATTTTCTATTGTTATGTTGTTTTTAAAAAATAAAAAAATGTTTTATATAAATCATTTTAAATTTAATATTTTATTTTATTTTACCATTAAAAACGATGTTATTCCTAATACATTTTGTTTAATAAAATGTTTCACCCCCCCCCCTGGAGAAAATGGCGACCGTCCACAGCTTAGCTTCACTTGATAACAATGTAAATTATATAAGAGTACCGTATCTAGTTAGTATAGATATCTGTGCATAATATATAAATTGATACCAGAACGGGCTTGATACGGTAATCCAGCAGCAATGTCTAGTTATCAGTCATGACCGGTGTAAGTTGATAACTGACTGGGCAATCCACCTACAGCAGATTGGTCATTGTACCCATTATTGTACCATCGCTTGTCCGATGGTTTAAGCCTTATGGTGTGTTTAAAAGTTTAAAGCCAAATATCGTCAGCTACTTAACTATGAGTATCTGCAAATAATTTACGTGCAACTAATAACTAATAAGTCGCCTAGGTAGGCACAATATTGTTATGGGTAATTGAGAGCAGTATATTATCAGTTAGTGTCTCAACCATGAACTAGTTAACTTAGTTCATGGTCTCAACATTGGGACCAACCCACAGATATTTATAATAACTAGATACCGGATTTCTTCTTATTAATGACGCTGGCAGCGCCATTTACAACTTGGGAAATTTGATAATAAGTAATATGATAATAAACAACAACATTTCATATCAAACAAGCCCGTTTCCAATCAAAACCATTAGAATTTGTAAACATTGCCCAAAAGACAAATGGCGTCGGGCATCATAATTCAATAATTTAATGTGCGGTAAACAATGTACTACCTAGATCAGTGGAGCCAAGAGTGGCCGTTGGAACTAATACTATTTAGTTTTATTAGTATAAAGCAGGGGTTTCCAAACTTTTTTTATTCAAGGGCCACAAAAAAAATAAAATGCTCTTAGCGGGCCAAAAGTTTATTCACAGATATAATTTTTAATTTTATGATAATAAGGTACCTATATAAATAATACGTTTACTTTATATTTTTGTATAAAATATTGTTTACCTACTTTACAATATACTTGAATAAAAATAAATAGGTATAAATATAATACAATATAAATACATTTTTGAAATAAGTTTTTTATCTATATTTACCTATGCGTCCTATGCGGGCCACGGGCTGGTTAAAACTTGTTCGCGGGCCGTAGTTTGGAGACCCCTGGTATAAAGTATAAACCTTATACTATAACATCTATGAGAGCAACCCAATATTGACCCCCCCCCCGCCCGTTCCTATGTTATAAGTCCAATTCTTTATAGGTCTATGGTTTAAAACGCACGTTATTATCATGGAAAAAACATTGTCAAGTGATGCAATCTACATGACTACACATTTAAGATTCTGTGCGGAACGACGATTGTGCTGATTTTATATCATTAAACTCAAATTTAACACACCCATTAGAGTAGTTTCAGACAGAGCAGTACCGACTTGTTCGCCTTTTTAAGCATAATTTTAATTATTCTTTTAACAGTTTAAACAAACTTTAATATTTAAAACCAGTATAAACAAAAATTTCATGGAATAAATGTTTCGTTGTCAAGAATTTCGTCCTTGATAAATGATAGATAATGTATGATAAATGATAATAATTGTTGTGAAATTCAAAATTCAAATTAATAATTATTAATATTTTGTTATTTAAACTTTGTTAAAATGCCCGTGGATTTACAAAATCTCTTAGAAGGATGGTTGGAATTAGAAAGCGATCCTGGTTTGTTTACTTTGCTATTAGAAGATTTTGGAGTGCATGGAGTTCAGTTAGAAGAAATTTATGATCTTCAGCAATCATTGGGCAGTCAAGTTTATGGTTTTATATTTTTATTCCGATGGATTGAGGAGCGACGTAGCCGCAGAAAAAATGTAGACAAAAAAGATATATATGTCAAAGATGATGTAGCTATTAACAGTATATTTTTCGCTCAACAAATGATACCTAATAGTTGTGCTACTCATGCGCTGCTGTCAATTTTACTCAACTGTTCAAATATACATCTAGGTGAGACATTGGAACGTCTTAAAGAACAAACTCGAGGAATGAATCCAGAAAATAAAGGATGGGCCATTGGAAACACTCCTGAATTAGCACGAGCACACAACTCACATGCTACACCAATAAGTAATAAACATATAGATAAAACAAAGGGTGTAACAACTGGACGGTTTATCAGTGAGGCATATCACTTTGTCAGTTATGTGCCCATAAATGGTCATTTATATGAATTGGATGGATTGAAACCATATCCCATGGACCATGGACCTTGGGCTGATAATGAAAATTGGACTGAAAAATGTATAAAAGTGATAAACGATAGAATTTCAACGCCTTACTCAGAATACGGTGATATATGTTTCAATTTGATGGCTGTTATTCCAGATAAAAGATTAGCTATTTGCCACAAATTAAATATGCTCAAAATAAATAGAGAACTTGCATTGGAAGCTGTACATAAACTGAAGTTGGACATTGGAAAAAAAAAAAAAAGAGAGAATGATAATGATCAATTGCCAAGTAAATGCGTTAAAAAAGAAATTTCACTCATTCCTAGAACATCAAAAGACAATAATAAAGAAAAGGTAATATGATTTATTTTAATCTTAAAAAAAAAATTATATATAACCTTGTTAGAGCATATTGTATAATTTAAATTTAACATACAAACTATGTGATGTTGATATCAATTAAGCTTTCACAAAAATGTTCAATGAATTTAATCATAATATTATATTAGGTAATAATCTTCAATCCAGCCTGGGATTGGCAAGTTAGTCATTTTTTTCAATTAGTTGAAGTTAATTTACTTTAATAAAAAAACTAACTAAGTTAGAGTATAAGTTAGTTTCTGAAACTGTCCAAATTTCTAACTTAGTTTGTTAGAAGTTAGTTTGGGGAAAATAGTAACTTAAGTTAGAGTAGAAGTTGGAAGTTAGTTTTTTTTATAGATTAAAAAACTTTTTAGTTGAAAAAAATAAAAATAAGTAAATATGAAATAAGTTATCTAACTTGAATTATTGATTGAAACTGAAAAATTGAATTAGACACCCAGTAATTTGATCAAAATGTTCTAATTAGGTAAGTAATAATTTCGATTAATACAAATTAATAAATAATATAAACTATTTCAATTTATTAGAACATAAAGGGTAAAAAAAAAATATATATATATAACAGTATGTCAGTATGGCAACTTAAGTGGTTAAGCCACTCGTATAGATACTATTTATACCTAATAGATATCAACATTCTACAGACTACACGGAAAAGCCGTGATTCCTGTGCGTTTATTATTATAAATACAAATATGAAATAATTCATAATAAATATGAGCCAATAATCTATTTAGGTATATAGCTATAATGTCATGATTGAGGAAGAGCTTTTGGAATTTTGGAATCAAAAAAAAAAAAATAATAACTAGTAATTTTTTCTAACGAGTTAGATTACACTATCTTACACATTAAATTCAACTAGTTAAGTTACAAAGTTAATATGAATTAAAACTAACTAGTTAGTGCCCAGCTTTGCCTAATACTACTGAAACATACCTAAAATTCCTTAAAAATCAATTATAATATAGGTATTATAAAATCAGTTATTTTCCCTCATCAAAAATCTGAAATTATATTTAAAGTTAATTTATATATATATTTGTTTTCTCATTTAATATTTAAGTTTTATCATTTTTCAGACGAGTCCAGAATCAAATAATATTGTAGAATCATCAAGTGATGTGTCAGAAGGTAAAAAAAGTCCAAGAGACATGAAAAGTGTATGTCTAGAAGCAGGAGCTATGTCTAACCGAAGGGAAATATCTTCATGTAAATCTTCAGATGAAGAAAAAAAAAATGATCAAAAATTGGAAAATAATATAAAATGTTATCCTCTATCTTTTCAAGACCTAGTTGAATTAGTTAAAAATTTAGAATTGGAAATAAATATCAATGCAGGTAATTTAATTAAACATACTTAAATATCCTTCAAGTTATATAATGTATTTAATATTTTTAGGTATCTTGAAAGAGGAGAATGAACAACGTAATAAATATAAAATTGATGATTGTCGACGTACACATAATTACAATCAGTTTATTAGTACGTTTTTAGCAATGTTAGCTGAACAACGTATATTACCTGATTTAATACAACAATATTTGGACACACAAAAACAAAATACAAGTACACAGCTTTCACTTTCTGTACAATCTCAACCTACCAATCAAGCACAGGTTAAATCAAAATCTAATAAAAGAACTTTAAAAAGTAAAAAAACGTTAACAAAACGCAAGACAGCTACTAAAAAATGACGTAAATCATGACAGGTCATTATTTTTACTCGAGAATATTTCACTTGAGTACCTACTTTATGTCTTCATGTCATGTTGCTATACTCTGTTCCATCTAAGAGTGAACCACTTGGATGACCAAAACACATTTTAACCGCTCATTTCTCACTCGGTCAGGCACTGTTCGGCGGCTCAGTCTGCAGGCACGAAAGCGGTTCACTCTTAGATGGAACAGACTATAGAAGTAGATCTCTATAACAATTGTAGGTATTTTTTCATCTATAGTTGTTCTAATACATTATATTAAGATTATTAACAATCTAAAGTTTTTAAATATAATTAGTAATTTGTTACATGTTTAATGGTGTTGTTGTTAAAACAAAAAGTATTAACTTCTTTTAAATTAAAGTCAAAAATAATATATATGTACCTACTTCATTTGAAATAATTTGAAAGTTAGCTTTAGGTACCTACATAAAACTAATATGTGCTGTAATATTGCTAAATTTACATGGGAGTTAATGATTAAAATATAAATGAATTATCAGATTAAGTATCATCTCAAAGATCAAATTATATGAATTTTCAATTGTTGCTGTTAGAACATGTGGTATTAAAATGTGATAAAAGTACTTAAGGTATTTTAAATTCTTCCATTTTTTTTTTTGTTTCCATCATAATAGAAATACAAGTATTAACTGAAATCAAATGTTTCATTTAAAACATTAACTCTAATACTATTATTACTTTATTAAAACATGTTGCTAATTTAGAAAATTTGTGACAACAAAAATTCAATTTATTTTTTTTTTTAAATATATGGACATTTTTTTGTATTTTAAATTCTAAGTGTGACTGAATTTGGTGGTTTTATTTCGTAATTTATTTCAAATTTTATTTTAAGACAATAAACAGGATTATTGAAATCTTTAACAATAAAAAATAATATTTCAATTATAATTATTAATAACTGGTGCTTTTAGAGAAATTTGAAAGAATAAAAATATAATATTTTCATTAAACTTGTTATGGAGTTAGTACAATTAATTTAAACTTTATAAATGCTTAAAAGTTTTTGTAAATCACCAATAATTTAATAAGAAATATTGTTTGAGTATTTTATTTCTAATTACAAAAGTTACAAAATTATCATTAGTTCACAATCATAATAAAATTAATTTTATTAGTTAATTATTTACAGTATTATTGTATTAACTTAACCATTAATTAAGTTAAGGAACTTCAATAATATGTAGTGTACGTTAGGGGACTAACCATCGCCTACACTGTTTAATATACATATAAACCAAATAAATTATTTGAATACACACAGAAAATAAGTTTTCTGAGCAGATGAAACAGTACTTTTTGTTGAAGGCCAGTCCTTCAATGATGAGGTATTTGCTAGCGTACATTCCAACTTGAATAAAATCCAAAAGTGGCTGTGTGAAAATAAATTGTTCCTTAACTTAGAAAAAACCTACATTTTAATGAAAATAAGTGAAGATTAAGGAAGTATGAAATTTTAGTATAAATGTATATTTTTCCCTAAATTGTATAATTTAAAATATAATGTATAGCTACTAAAATTGAACAAACGTCATTTGAAAATCTCTCCTCAGAATATTATTTTATAAATTTAATAACAATTGCTGTCATTTATATTCTATTACTTTTAATATAATATCATGCACGCCTCTATTACATAACCCACCTAAAATAGAAGCAATTAATCTACTTTATTAAATTATAACTATTTGTTATTGTTAACTCTATTAATTTGTATCTTATATCTAATTTGTATATTATATTTTTTTTTATTAAGGCTGTTGGAGCACACCGTAATTATTTTTTTGTAGTTTTCGACCATTAAGCGGAAGATTAGTTTATGTACTTCCCGATGTCCAATTATTATTTTGAAAATATGTATGAACTCATCATCTCCTTTTCTAGGTTTTGTAGGAAACAAATTTTTGATTCTTGTATTCAATAAGGCTTAAAAAATATGTTAAAATTTAAAAAAAATTTTATTTTATACACTTACATTCAGTTTTAAAACATTAATTATTTTTCCTACATAACTTAGTAAAGGGGATGATGAATTCATACATATTTTTAAAATAATAATCGGACATCGGGAAGTATATAAACTAATCTTCCGCTTATAGCTATTTTGTACCGATTTTAACAGTTTTTTTTACGATAACACGATAATGACCCAGATAATGGATTACACACACTAAGGTTTATTTACAACTACTCATACAAATATACAATGACAAATATTTGCCAATAATATTTTTGCACGATTTCCTAAATTTTACTACTTAAAATATTCTATGCTCCAACAGCCTTAAGAAAACGTACAATCTGAATAAACAAATACAATAAGGAATATATGTATAAAAAAATGTGCAAGACTGATGGGTTGATTGAAGGGCCAGTAACGCTACTTCCAAATATTTCATATTTATGTGTTTTATAAAATATATGTACTGTGATTAAATTTCTTGACAAATATACAAATTATAACCTTATAGTATTATAGTGGTAAGACGAAGAACTGTACAATTAATAAAATGTATCTACCTACTTACTTGGCTTGCATTATTCAGTTATCCATTTATATTTATACTCAATAATACTTTTATAAATAAATAATTGTTTAAAAATTAATATGAGTAGGTAATGTATTAAGTATAAAGTATACACCAACTAAAACTTATGTATGAGAAGATGTAGGTATCTACCTTTCTGGCTTTCTAGATAATATAGAAATACTTGGTACCTAATAATTTAATAACTACAACGGTATAACGGCATTTTACGCAAAGATAAATAAATAAAATTTATTGATAACGTTTAGATTTTTATCTATAGATAAGTCTCCACTCCGATTTATGATATTATAATATTATACAATACATTTAGGTATACAATACAATAATTATTTCACCCCGCAGTGCATAATAATATATTCTCAATGTGCCACGGTTTATAATATTATAAAGATTTACTCCATAAACATAATATTAATTTATCATCCATACCTATTGGAATAATTATTGACAGAAACCGTGATGTACCTATCAAACTGTATACTATTATCTAAATATAAAATTATTTAAATAATGTGTTAAGTCTTAATGCGACATACCTTCAAATATATATAAATGTATTCAATATTCATAAAAACAAATAAAAATGAATACTAATTATAACTTATAAGTTATAAGACTACAATAGAAAATGAAAATAAAAAATGAAATTACATAAAAAAAAACATAGAATAACTATTTTAGTTATTTTGTTGTGATTGTATAATATTATTCGTGGGTACTTGAAATTTCTAAAGTACCTACACTATTATATATTATCTATGATAGTATCAGGGTTTGTTGTTGATGTATAAAGCGTTATAAGTACCTAATGGATATTGTGATATGATTAATTTGGAATTTATTATAGATAGGTACCTATAATAGGTCAATTTTTGTTAATACCATAGATAAGTATATAATATGCCTTATACCTAAACTGACATACCGTCTCCGCTCAGAATCGTTTTTCTTATACAATGATATTATAATATCATTGAATTCAAATGTAATACCATCCAATATGCCAATATACAGTGACCAACTTGTAACCTACTGTACAGCAGAGCACCTTTTTTTTAATTATATTGTTGACTGTTGTACATGGCACACGCTACACGCAGAAACGCAGAACGTATGATTTATAATAAAATCTACTAATTTGTGAAAATAGATATATATTTCTTTCTGTAATATACCCAGAATAATGAAACCGGTGTCAATTTAGAAAAAATCATAGAAACAAAATAAATACATTAATTATTAAAAAAATATGATTCCAATAATAAAGATAAAAAAATAAGTAGGAACCTTTAATTAATAAGGATTAAAAATATTATAAGCTAAAAATGTGAAGTAAATATTTTTTTTGTGGGAGGGAGAGGGGCATCAAATATTGTTTCCCTAGGACGTTATTGATGGTTAGAGTGGCACTGCTTTTAGTAGCATATTGTATTATTTGTATAATTGTATACCTATGTTTGTAGTTTGTACCAAGATGTAGAGAAGGCATCGTCCAAAAGGACTTGATACTCGCATGTACAGTTGACGGGGGGTCTTAGAAGTGCGCAACAAAGCAAATTTTACGATCAGCATAATATCACGTTTAGCTCTGTCAGTTTAAAAATTAGAGTGAATTGACCTATCATAAAATTTATAAGTAAGAATATTATCTAAGCAATCACATAGGCAGGATTTTTATTATACTTTAATTTTAAAGCGAGTTATGACTATTTTCAAAATTGTGAATTGATGTATAATAAGTCAATTCACTCTAATTTTTAAACCAACAGGGCTAAACGTGATCTGCTGAGCGTAAAATGTGCTATCTTACGCACTTGTAAGACGGAGACCATAAACACAAATCACAATAGTCAATAATATGTACAACATTAGGTAATCTTAAAGAGCTCAAAAACAATTGCGTACGAATCGAGTTAAACGTTGCCAAGTGCCAACATGTACTACTTAGTATTTAGTATTAATAACAATATAATATATTATAATATTACCTATCTGGCTATCTAAATTATATTTTAATACAATATTTATTTATTTATTTATTTATTTATTTATTATAATAGTAAACGGGACAGGCCCTTGACATTTATATAACATTAATAAATAATAATATAATACAAAATAATTGCACACAAGAAATTGTTTAGATGTACAATATACATTTTAATTAGTTTAAATTGAATAAAAATTATAATACGTTCAATATTTTGAACTGTAGGGATGCGCTTCATGATTGTGCTCACCGATTGCCGTATTATATACTATTATCATAGAACAATTATTATATAACTCAAGATTTGTTGATAACAATTTTTGTTAGAACCCGTGTAGGGTAAATTACTTTTAAAAAGTAATGAAATTACGTTACTCGTTACTTCAAATACTTTTATTTAAATTAAATTTGAGTTACGTACCTAAATTAATTATTTTTATCAGGTTACATTATTTTTTCATAAATAAAGTAGTGCATTACAAATAACGTTTGTTTTTGTAATACATTCAAAACTATTATTTTAATATCGTGGAAAATAACGCGTTAGTGCGTTACTTCATAGAAATTACTTTTCAATAGTAATTTTGTTACAATTGCGTTACTTTAAGTAAAATGTAATGAAATTACTGCTGCGTTACTGAAAAAGTAATTTCGTTACGTTACTACCCAACATTGGTTAGAACATAACCATTTTAACACTTTTTCGGCGTTTTCTTAGGAAACGATATTTCTATAAAGAAACCACAGCTATAATTCTTTCCCACGTTTTGATATTATAGTTTGTAATGAGTTCTCTACTAAATGACTAATGAGTTATCCATGGTTAAGTAAAATATTAATTAATAGATACCATCATAATGCCGCATTATTGAGTTTCACTCTAATACCAGTAACTTATCGAATGATATAGTTGGTCGTATATTAATGGTAAAGTGCAACACGACAGGAAATTCGATATTATAATAATCGGAATTCACTCCTATTTTATAGTATTAGGTATACCTTAGCTTATCGAAAAGTTTATGGCCTAGTAATAATAATCACAGTATTGTTTAAAAAAACATTATCAAATATTATAGCAATAATTTCCTGAAATAATTTAGGAATATTACAATTAATGTTCACGATTATGAACAACTATAGGTAACGTTGCACTAAGTTTTAGTAGCCAATAGGTAGAACCATTGATTATACATACTAATAGTTACTATGTATAATCAATGGTAGAACGTACACAATTGTAATTATTATTGTGTAAAAGGTCCATAATATGCAGTTGGAACGCACCCGACAAAAGACTGTATTGCTAGATTGAATAGTTTTGCAATTTTGACAAACCCTGTTGTAGCCGTATTCCTAGTTCTGATTTTGGTCATTGATAAAATGTTATCAAAAATAATAATAATTTTTTGTTTGAACATTTAAACAAAACAGAATTATGGTGGGATTTTACATCTTGATCTTCCGCACTATCGCGCCACTGTACCCACGATTTAATCGTGGCCAGCGTATACAGTCGATGAAAATAATTGCATTGAACAAGAATTATGATGATATTTTTTGGGTGTTTGAAAATCACTAGGTAGTTATAAAAAAATAATAACATTTATTCGGGTGTTTAAATTATCATTACACTGGTTTATCTAGGTATGTTGTGGTATATGCAAAACAAAACACCAATTACCTAGGTACCTATTTTAGTTCAAAGTAGGTATATATTTTATAACTAGACATTGGCTCAAATAGGACTTAGTCCCCCCAAATGCCGGTCAAGTCCCCCCTGTTCAAAATCTAGTAATTAGTACTAACTTATATATTCTGTGGTACTAAGCAATATGGCCTATGGGGGGGCTTGAGTCCCCCAAAAATGTTTGTCAATTTGCGTCTATGATACTAGACTTCTAGACCTTAGACCAGCGATAATGAAATACTATCAATTATACCTACTACCAAGTGGCTATAGTAACTTAAAAATAACGATAACGCCTAGTTATATAATGTGAAATTGAACCTTTGACATCATTGAGATTTAAGAAGTGAACTAGATTTCGGTATCATTGTATCAAATTATATTAGTATTCAGCACGAACTAAATATCTAAGCCCTTGGTATATTTAGTTTATGTATAATAATCTTATTTTGGGATTTTGGCCAAACTTTCGTTGTCGGCGCATAAACATTAATAATAATACAAACAAAATGCGGAACGTCGTTAATACTCATTACTCATAAATCATAAAATAAAAAAAAAATTTTTTTTTCAACACAATATCAACAACGGTGATGTATCCTTAGTTGCCTATCTACAACGCCGTTTGATTATAATTAGTTATAAATTCATATTTCTGCATAGAGCATTGAAATGCATTTTTTTCTTAATGTCAATTACCTATCACATTTTGCAAATCTATTATAAGTTCCTGCACACACTAACTGAAATTAATCCAAATTTAGTTTACTTGGTCGGAAGATTCAGCCTAAAATGGTGTAGTTAAGTACCATGTAATATATTGTAATAAATAATATACACCCTGTTAAAATAAATAATTTGTTTCCGACCAAGTAAACTAAATTTGGTTTAATTTCAGTTAAAATAATATTCATATAGTAAATTAATTAATTTCTATTAAATTTGGATTAATTACTACTGAATAAATTTTCACATTAAACCATTTACTTGGATTTTACCTTTCAAAACAATTATTATTATAATGTATTTTAGATTTTGAGCGGGAGTAACAATGTATTGTATTTAAAATGTGTGATTTTTTTGTCCTTCATCAACATTTGGATTAGTATAAATGCTCCAGTTTTCAAGGATTAATTCTTTTTTTTTTAGCTTTGTTTTATTGATGTGTCACTGGATTACTTTTATGTGTTATCACGTCTTTTATTTATTGTACTCACTATTCGTCGAGATAAAGAATAGACTGAATTGATTACTTCCTATCACGGCCACATGGAAAAAACGAGCCATCTGAATGCTTCATTACCTCCACTCCAGGTAAATTATAACTATCTTAAGGTATATTTAAATTTCATCAAATTGTGGTTGTTATTTGAGCCACCTCTGGCCTTTAGCTCTTATAGAACAAAAAAAAAGTTCCATGTGATCTTGAGACTTTATATTATAAGTCAATACAAATGTTAATGGGTTTTTATTTGGGATTTATCAAATAATTGGTATGCAACATTTAATATTTAAATAGACAATAAATTTAATAACATTTAATAACCTCTACATTCTACTTTTTTTTATAACAAAGCATACATAGTGTCAAACCTATGAAAATGTAGAGTACAGCTTTTTGAATATCTGTTAGTACATCCAAACAAAGAACATGAATTTACCATTTAACTCACTCATTTGAACGTAAAAATTTTAAAAGTGAATACAGTAGAATTTACTTAATGTGGACAACACTTACAGGGGTACAAACTTAATGTGGATATTAATGACAGTCTCAAATGAATGTATTGTATGCGGATTTTAAGCAGACACGTGCTCAGGAATTATTGATGATGGTAGAGGGGTTGGTAAGAAATTTTTTTTTGAACAAAATATTTGTGAAGTTTAGCGTTTTAAATCTAGTTCAGCGCCCACGCTAATTTTTAATTATTTTTTTTACACCTATATATCATTACATTTTTGAAGCCTCCTTCAAGAGTAAACATTTTTAAAGAGCTAGCAGGTATAACAATTATGATTTATGATACATGAGTTTATAAAACGTAAATTTTTAAAAATTTTAAGTCATTATAAAGTAATTTTTGGTATTTTTGTAGTCATTTTTTTTATGTTTATAAGTAATTTAAAATTTATTTTTGTGTATGTTTAAAGATTTTCAGGCCACAAGTTCCAGGCCCTAATAATAATAGTTGATGGATTGCTGAGTATTAGGTAAGTACTAGGTACAATAAAATTATTTAAAATAATATACCATTTCACATTTGTTTTCCATTGGGTCATTGTATGAGCAAAATAATGTTTTGTCCTTACGAAGTGGGGGTAACTCAGTGGCACTTATTCTATTTAAGAGTATGGACTAAGATATACCTAGTATAGCTTAGTATATCTAAATCCGTGTTTACGAGTGATAGCTTCAGTTTATTCTTTATCTCAATGATTGTATCTCTCGTATATTATTTAGTATTTTTCTGGGTTTGTTTCGTTATGATAAAAAATAAATAAATGATAAAAAATTAAAGTATAATGAAAATAATATTCAAAAGAATATGAATATCATACTACACAAAAATTAGTACAAATTAAAAGATTTTTTTTAAAAAAAAGTACAGTAAAAACAAAATACATATAAATAAATTCATGAGAATAAATGTAAAACATGAAAACATTAATTTTTTTTTAATGCATTTTTTAAACTAGTAAAGTTATGTTTTAATACCACTTTTTGTTGAATTGATAAATATTTGTTCAATTTCCTTATAACTTCGTCCAAGCTGGGTAGCTTCTTGCATGATTCTATATTCAACAACATGTTTAGCATAGTACCCCACAGTTCCTTGTCAATGTATCTATACAATTAAAATATCAATTTGATTAAATGTTAATGGATGGTTTTTGATCTGGTTAAAGAAATTTATACATTATGTGTGTACAGTGTGATGAGATCAACACATTAAAATGGCTATTGTGAATACAGTAACCTAATAATGTTAATGAAGTGATCATTGAGAAACTAAATTAACAAACAAATATAATTAATACCTTGGGAATGGTTTCAATGGCACCCATAATTTACGTATTTTTTGTGTTTTCATGTAGTCCGACATGAGAACCATGTAAATAATTCCAGCCAATCCAAAATAATCGGTCTATAATAAAAAAAATACACTTTATATGATAAAAAAAAAATAAAATAATAAATATTACTTTAAAAACATACCTGATATGTCCAAGGCAATTTTTCTCTCATTTCGTGGCAAATAAAATCAGCAGTTTTCACAGTGTGTGTGAAGGTAGTATCAGGAGGGAATAAAGTCATATCAATACTACGACCAAAATCGATTAACTGCACACAAGGTTGATCACATTCAGTAGGTCTAAAAAGTATTTTTTTTTTTAAATAATTTAAAATAATTCTACAAAGTACATTGATGAAACTCACAATGATTTCACAATGACATTATCTGGTTTTAAATCTCCGTGAATGATTTGACATTGGTGAAGGTATTTGAGTGCTGATGTCACTTGTAAAACGAGCAGCGCACCAACAGTTATAGGGATGGAGCGGTTCTGTAAATAATACAAACATTTTTGGTATTATAAAGAATCATGAAGAATTCGACGAGTGTAATTTTTGAAATTATACTAGCTATAGTTCAAAGAAACAAAACTCATTTGGGTGTGATACATATTATTTCTTTTTGGTCTTACCATCGCCGTTTTGTAAGCTACAATCAGAGATAATAATGTCCCATGAGTAGCAAATTCCATAGAAATTATTGATCCATTTTTGAAAACATACATCTGATCCATGTTTATGAAATAAGATACCTTAAACAAAAAAAATGATAAAAAAATGCAAAATATACACAAAATATATGTGCATAAAATAATATAAGTCGTTTACTTTCTCAGAATCTTTAAGGCGATGTTGAACTTCTTTACTTATATACCATTCCCAAGCACATGCGGGTTTTTGAACTTTAAGAGCTTTTTCTATAGCATTTTCACCATCTGGTCTAACTTTCACCACACGTGCATATGAACCTTTACCAATTTCACTGAGGAGCGTCATTTTATTATGACCTACATGATATGACATTAGTGTTAATATTAATTTCTTAACTTTTTTATTTTTACAAGTTATACACAATCTGCACTTATTTAGTACAATAAGAATACGTGAGAGGAGAAAAAAAACCAACATAGAAAGCACAGAAAAATTTACTCATTAGTAGTGATGGGAATTCACATTACTTCATGGAGTTACATTCGGTACAGTTACAATAATGAAACAATTCCAAAAAAACTCTTTACTTCATTACTTTTTTTTTTTATAAAATAACAATTTTAACTTGAATGTAATCTAAACTTAAGGGTTGAAAAAAAAACTATATAAGAATAGAATAATAAAAGAATACTAAATTTTTTATATTATAAAATTATTGTTGGGTTTAATAATTAGGAATAAAAGTAAAGGAAAGTAGGAAAGTAGGAATATAGGAGGCTAATAATACATTTTAACTTGTTGCTGACCAAAGAACTGTTGTACAAACTGAACAAATATTTGTCGGAGAGCATTTTGTGGTTTAAAAATTTAACCAATGCAATGACTATAATAATATGACATACTCATTACACCAAAGGTATAGTTACTTCAAAATAAATACAGCAGTAATGACCCATCACTACCAATTAGTGACACTTCCTAAAGTTTCTTAACATAATCATACAAATTATACATACCCAATTTGAATTCCGATCGCATAATTGGCAAGTCTGATTCCTGTTCTATATAACCAGACTTATGATGTTCATTAGGAAATTTAATTACTCTTTGTAATAATTTGGTTATTAATTCATCATCAAAAGGATTAATGGAATCACCTAAATAAAAATAATAATCAGCTATCATTTATTCAGAATATTATTTGCTGTTATTAAGAACATTGTACATTATTATTTTAACACACCAGATAAAATTTAAACTCTACTGTAGGTAAATAGACAAATATTAAATAATATTTATGTATAGGTATATTTTTATAAACATAAATGGAGATACAATTATAAAATGTTATATAAAATATTATCATACCAAAATCAATTGAAGATTGTTGCTCTACTTTAGAAGAAGAAATAATCCCAGATGAAGTGCTGCTATTACGTTCTTTGGAAGCTTCCAAAATCATACTCAAATTTTTTCCCAATTGAAATTCTTCAGTTTCATTGTTTTTATTAGGTTCAATTCGCCTATAAAAATTAAAGTGAAGAATGTTATTTTTGTAAATACTATATTATGTCATTCTTAATATTTCACTTAATTAATTTTAAATACATTAGTGTTTGTTGTTGATTTTCAATGACAGTATTAGATTTGGTTCTTCCTGGGGCCAATGGTGTTGAACTAGACAATAGAAAAGCAAATGCTTTTGTTGAGCAAGTTATGTCATCATCATTCACTTCAATCTAAAAAATGAATACAATTTTTAATAAATACAAATATATTAATATCTAAAACTATTTAAGACATTGAAATATCATCGACAAAAAAAAAAATGTGTACAATCTACATACAACGAATACATATTTTTCTTTATCTTTAATTGGTTTGTATTTAAAAAACTGAGCTCATTTATTATTATTAAAGCCGGTTACAACTTTAAATTATTTGTAATTATTTGTCTGATATATGTTATAAATTCACTTTCCAGATTCCTTAAAAATCATAAATTTTGTTTTTAGCAATATAAAAATATTATAAACGGACTGGTACACAATAATAATCTTATGTATTTGATGTTCAAATGTTGACAAAATTGAGTATCCTAACTTACAATAACAAACTGCCCTCAATTAATTTTTAAGTATTTTGTTGCAATTTAAAAATATTAATTATAAACAATTTTGTCATTATAATTTTTTATACAAAACGAAATATTCAAAATATTTAGAATAATTTAAAGGGTCTGTTAGACTATTATAACACTGAAAATGTATGGAGAATGTGCTATTATGTCTCAACAAATTTTAGTTCGAAACACTAATAAAAATGAACATTTACTTATTGTTGCACGTACACAAAATTAATTTAAATTAATGTCAGGAATGCCTTCATATGCAGGTAATAGTTTATGTCCATAAATGAAACAATAATTAAGATAAAGGATATCATTTCCAATTCTATTAAAGAATATTACTATATTTTTATCTATCGACCCATATTTTATAATATTATAACATCCAAATTAAGTAATATACAAACTCATCAACCACTGACAAGTAATCACATAATATGATGTAATCTTTTGCATTCAATTTTAAATAAATAGCAAAACAGTTTTCAAAAATCCAACGAAGCAAAACACACAAATATGTACTAAAAACATTTGGTATTGAATTCATTCAAGCATTAACAGTTTTACAAACATATACAATAATCCTATGTTTTGAGCCCTGTCATAACTATAAAAACCACTTTGTTTGGGTTTTAATAAGAAAAAAAGTTATTGACAAAGCTTAATAACTTCTGTAAGTATATAAAACTAACTTACACTTTGAATTTTTTTGAGAGGAGACTTGCCTTCATTACTTGGATTAATAGAATTGTCATTAGTTTTGTTAACATGTTTTTCAGTATTATTGGTATTATTACTTTCATCTTCATAGACTTTATAATTTTGAACTTTAATAGGCTGTTTAAAGTTTTTATTATTTTTTAATTCTATTTTTGAACTTTTTTTGCTGAACACATTTTCATCATTATCAACATAAACGTCTGGAATTTTAAAATCTTTTCCATTATTTTCATCATTATCAACATAAACGTCTGGTATTTTAAAATCTTTTCCATTATTTTCATCATTATCAACGTATACATCTGGTATTTTAAAACCTTTTTCATTATTTTCATCATTATCAACATATACGTCTGGTATTTTAAAACCTTTTCCATTATTTTCATCATTTTTATCAATATACACTTGAAATTTATTATTTTCTACTTGATTTTCATCATTGTGTTCAACAAATACAGTAGGTTCTTTGTGAGATTTTGCTTGATCGTCATCATCTGTATAAACATAGAAATTTCCTGGAATTCTAGCCATCTCTTTTTGTTGTATTTTAAAGACTTTGTCATCAGCTGGTGTTTTGTTATCTTCATAAACCATAAAATCTGAAGAAAAAGGCTTGATATTATTATCTACTTCTTCAAACGCATCAAATGAAATTGGTTTTCGATTTCTTGAAATTAATTCTGGCTCTTCATCTTTATCTAGGTATATCAAACATAGTTAGTTCAATAATGGCTTTACAATTATAACTTAAATATGTTACCTGCACATGGACTATTCCACATTTGTTGAACTAAATCAATTGCAACTCTTGTGTTGACAGTGACAGACTGACTCAAATTATCAGGCTCGTTGTTACGTAGCGGAAGTGGAACCTACAAGTTTCATAGTAATTTAGTTTTCAATACAAATTAAATCAAGTGTTTAATAGTTAATAGTTTATAAATATAAAAACTAGTTTTAAGTTTTTATGAAATACAAATTCTAAAATTTGTAGTAGTTACCTAAGTATTTAGTATTTATATACTAAAACACGTGATTTTAAAATTAACATTTCACATTTTTGTAACTATAAGTTTCGATTTCTGAAAGATATTAATTTATGCAATTGGTATATCTATATTTATTTAATTTCCGTAGTATTTAAAATCAGGAGCGTGCTAACATGGTGGGGCAAATAAAAGGGTGTAGTTGAGGCAAAATTAACTGTCAATATATCCTGTTACCTTTAAAATTGAACACAAGGTATATTATAAATTATGTTTATAGACGACATACACTGACACTGCAATTAAATATAATTCCATAAAAATGTCATCTAATAGGCTTAAGTATAAATACATAAATGTAATAATAATAAATATACACATATATAATATGCAAATTAAAACTATATTGTAGAAATAACAAAACACAGTAATTATCAATTACCTTAAATTCATCATTATCTTTTTGCAAAATAACTTTTTTCAAAGGTTTCACAATTTTTTCTTTTAGTTGGGATTTTGCTGAACCATGTGATAGTTGTTTTCCTTTTAATGATTCTATATCATGTTTAATCATAATTTGAAATAATAAATTAGTCTCAATTAGTATTAAAATATTAAATAAGTTTTAAATACTAACGCTTTTCTTTTTCTTGTTTTAAGTAGATCTCGTACCTGATTTCTTCAAGTTGCACATCTCTGCCAGCCGCATACACCTAATAAAAATTAATATGAAATAAAATGTACCTAACACAAATATAGGAATGTATTTTCATAATTCTTACACATAAAAGAGAAAATTGTTTGTTAAATTTGTTTTGTTTCAAGCTAATCAAACAAATAAATATAATATTTTATTTATTTACTTGACATTTTTTATTCAAAAAATTAATACATATATAACTCGAAACAGAACATATTATATTTATTTGATGCCAAATAAAAGACAAAAAGTTGACAAATGTAATGAATATGCTATTATTAGATGAAATATAAAATTAATTAATAATATTTACAGTGTGTTATGTTTGCGCTTATACATGCAAACATAGACAAGGAGGGCGGGAATCAACAAAACGACAATATGCCTGTACATTCTAATTACTGTTCATTATATTCAAGATGGCTATCGCACTGTGCGTCAATACCAATTACATAATATTATAATGACATTATATTACATAATAATTAATGTAACATACGTACATGACATAGTGGTTTATCTGGTAATATCTGGATAATTTAATTAAATAATCTATGTCATACTAAGGTTTGTTGTTATGTTAAACATAACAAAAATCTTTTTAAAATATATTTAATATATAACTCAATATCAATTTTTTTGCTATAGTAGGTCTTTAGAAAGATTTTTAACAAATAAATATTAAGAAAAATTACTAGTGCACACATAAAATATTTTTACAATATTATAAGGATTTTAGCACAAAATCGCTTAATTTTTAACTGATTTTTGTGAATTTTCAATAAGTATTGAATGTGGAAGATAAATAAAATAAATATAGTAGTAGTATAAGTAGAATACTCCAAATATAATATTTTCACTCACTTTATCTTTACAATACATTGGCCTTTTAGTAGGATCTGGTTCTTCAAATACAGCAACTTGACAGAAAATATTAGTATTTCCTTTTATGCTACGTAAAGCATTTGGAACTGTAATACCAGATAATTTTGTTACACATTCCGAATTATTATCCTGGTGAACTGTAATTTAAAATATTAGGAAAATTAATTTTTATAGTAATAGGTATCTTAAGTAAAATCAAATGTAAAATATTCTATATATAAATTATCTTATTTTATTCAAGATTGGGTATTTTATGTACAAAAAATGTTTTTATATATCAACAATTTATAAAACTTTTTAAATAAAGGTTTTTTTCTGTGAATGTCAATAAAAATTTGCTAGTTATTTCGTACTTATAAGTTAATAAAATTTATAAATTTCTATAAATAAGAATTGAAAATTCTAAGCAAAATTTTTCATAAGTAGTTCATATTGTAACCAAAAAATTTAAAATATTTTTTTTTTTATAGATATCATTCAATTTCAAATCTGGACGAAAATAGATCTTAAAAATTATTTGAGGGTACTTGAAACACTTATAGTATCTACCTATATTACTATTATAAACTTCAATGATTTTTTTTTAATTTTTACTTTGGTAAACCTATCATTTTAGATTCTGAGTGAAATGATGAATGTATTGATTTTACAATGATGTGTTTTTTTTTTTAATTTTTAATATTTTTTTTTTTTTTGTCTGTTATCACCTTTTAGGACAGTAAAAATACTTAGATTTTTTTCAACAGTTTCTTTTCTGATAGGAAAGAGAATCTAGTTGGTACTTTGGGGGGTCAAAAGTAAAATTAAGGAAAAACGGGAATTTCTAAGCAAAATTTGTTTTCGAAAAAATCGATTTTGGTTTTTGATGCAACTCTTAAACAAATGACCATAGTTACATAACATTTTGACTCAATGTTTATATTAGCATTTTCTATAAACCAATTCATCTTTTTTCCAAATATTTTGACTTATGTTGAGCTGTTTACAGACATTTTCAGTTTCCATTTTTTTTTCTATAAATATCATTAATATTTTATTTGTTTTTTAAAAAACTTGAGAATTTAATAGAAGACCCCTAGTATATTGTATTAAAGGCAGACAAAAAAAATTAAAAATCCAGTCATAATTTTTTTTTATAAGCATTTAAAGTTCAAAATAATTATTGTCAAAATAAGTAAAAATGACAAAAATTTGAAAATTCTTTTGTTAGAAATTCATAAAAAATTTTCTTTTTAAATCTAAGATTTGAAAATGTAATACAAGATTCCTCATAAGTTTGTCTAAATTTATCAAAAAAAGAAATGTCTACAGGAAACTCAAATTAAATTTTTATGAGATTTTGAAATTCATATTTTAACAACATTTGATATTCACTCGATTTCTCATGTAACGACTTTCTTATTTTATTGTTATTCAAAAACGAATGACTATAGATACTTGAAAATTTCACTGAATGTTTAAATTAGCATTTTCTATACACCATACAATTTTGAAAATAATTTGACTCTTTTTGAGCTGTTTATGGACATTCAATATTTACATAATTAGCCAATATATTTAATTTGGAATTATAATATAATTTCCAATATAATTTGGAATTTATTATAGGTACCTATTATAATTATTTATAGGTCAAATTTTGGTTTAGTACCATAGATATATATG
>WHPZ01580226.1:1146-20395 GCA_016617965.1 Macrosiphum rosae
GTCATTTTGTCCCTTTTTTGGACAACGATAGCCGAATACCCATGGTCCATCAAGCCGTCTTCCATAGTTTCTTGCTCCGTTTTCTAGAGGATCAACGACTTAATATGCGATCAAAAATTATATGATGTAGGAGAAGAGAGTTCTAATCTTTATTACCAAGGATATTAATTGCATAGTAGGTACTATAGTAGAGCGCATATAACAAGTGTCCCTTAATCGCAGGTAGACCACAATCTGGGGTAGAGCGCATATACGACAAGATAGCCCGTGTAAGTAGGTGAATTGTGATTGACAAAAATATTATTATCATTTTTTTTATAATAATTATAATAATCTTTTAAAAAAAATTAGGGTATGTTTTTTATGTAAGTACAGTGAATTTTGATTGACAAGTATATAATTATATCAATTGGAGTAAAAAAGTATTATAATATTATACCTATTAACATAAATTAAGTTTATAGTATATAAAATATTATATATAGCACCCAAATCTTATAGACAGGTAGATAGAAATAAATTGACCGCAAATGGCACGCAAAAGGTGCCGACACCATCTATATGAAGGTACTAGGTAGTAGGTAGCCACTATAGCCAGTACCTATATATTATATCTACAACCTACTTACCTTCTTCAAAATGCAATAGTACCAGCAGCATTACTTTGCAGTTACTATATTTATAAGGTACCTACTTAAGTTAGTAGTTACACTTGCGTCTTGCACTGTTATAAGTACTTATAACTTATAAGCTTTTTTAATCTGTCGTCGAAAGTCGAGATCTCGACTGGTGGAGTGATCACACAGTAATAATAAATTCTATTGACAACTGACAATTGTGTGTTTTTTGACAGTTGATGAGACACATGAACCGTGCGCCGTTGATCCGGTACAAAAACCAAACTGATCAAATACCCTGGCCCCGTGGCTTGGGCGAGTTGACCGACCAGGGCGTGTGGAACGCGTACCGCGCGGGTCAAGCTCTGCGTGAACGGTACTTGGGCTTCTTACATCCCCTACAGCGGTACACGCCCAGCGAGATCGACGTGTCCACCACGGAGGTCGACCGGTGTTACCAGTCCGCCGGCTACCTGTTGGCTGGTATGTACCCGCCCAACGAAGAGCAGACATGGAACAAGGACCTCAAATGGCAGCCCATACCGATCAAGACGAGTTTGTCGAAAGACCACCAGCAAGTAAGGAATAAGGATACAAATGCGAATTCGAGATAGTCGAATTGCACTTATTACCTAAAAAGAAATGGTCGAAATGCACTCGGGTAAAAAACAGGTTGTGGTCGAACTGCACTCGTTCAAAAAAAGGTGTAAAAATGTCAGGTCACTATGGACGTTTTCTTTTATTATTATAATAATATTTAACGATTTAAAAAAAAGAATAAAAAATTTTTACATAATATTATGTTATTACTACAAAAATATCAAAATTATTTTTAAAAAAAAGTTATAATAATGACAATAATAATATTTGATGATTTAATATAATATGTATATACCTATACTATATAGTATTATATTAATATAATCTGGACAGTGTTGGGTAGTAACGTAACGAAAGTAACACGTTACATTGCTTGTAGCGCGTTAAGGAATTTCATAAGAATTATTTCCAAGTAACGAAAATGTAATGGAAATTACTTTTGAAAAGTAATTTCTATAGAATAACGCGTTACAGTTTCGAATTATTTAGTACCTACCCACATATTGAGAATTGAAAAAAAATATACCTATGTGTAATGAGGGTATTATTATGTTTACCAATCTAATATGTATATTGTATATATATTTAATTTTAACTCGACACAATTCAGTTTTCAATGGTTTTGGCATTTGAAAGTCTAATTGCACAGTAAATCATGAGAACAGTTAATTAAATTTATTATTTGATTTGATTTTTTTAGGCTTTAAATAGGTTTCCTATGAATATAGCTTGTGTGGAAGACTACATTTTATATGATCCTATTAACTGTACAGGTTTTATAAAGAATTTGTTCAATTTGCCTGCAGAAGATAATTGCTGAGAAATTAAAAAAATTGTTTATTTTTGTAACAAGAAAGTAATGAGTTACTTTTCTGTTTGAAAAGTAAAGTAATTTCATTACAATTTTATTTGAGTAACGAGTAAAGTAACTTAATTACTTTATAAGTAACTTACCCAACATTGATAATGGACAATGGTTTGTATAAAACAATTGTTTTTAACTGCGCCAATAATTAAAATCATTATCAGTCCTAAGCCTGTAACTAGGAAGGGAAATGAGTGTATTATAAACGTTTAACCCCTTCAAATGCATGATATTTTTGTCGGAATACCTTTTTTGAGCCCAAGTGCAGTTTGGCTAAATTAAGTGCAATTCGGCCATACCCGGTTTTTACAGTTTATATAGAGGAAACATATATTAGAGGAAAACATTTCAAAGGGGAGGGGTAAACACCCAAACCTGCTTCAACTATAGTTCCTACAATAGCAACCATTAGCACCCAAGGTCATAGTTACACCACTGCATAAGTATTGTGTACCTGTTGTATACCTAGATTTATTTTTTAGAAAAACGGTATTCAGAGAATTTAAATTTATTAAGAAAAAAAAATCAAATTATTTTCCTACTTCACCAGATTAAATTAAAGCACGTGATGACTTCCTATAGGCTATAATATGTCAATATATAGGTACCAAAAGCTTACAATTTAGATTCTGAGAGAAGCGAGGAATGCATCAGGGCAAGGCTGCATTTAGGGAGGGGCTCTGGGTACAACTGCCCCGAGGGCCAGTATTTTAGGGGCACCAATATTTTGTAGTCAGAAATTTGTTTACTTGTTAAATATTAAAATTTTATAATTTTAATTATTTTAATAACAGTATTATATAATATAATTTAGTATAATAGTATTATAATATATAATATAGTATTATGCTATTTGAAATTTTTTTAATTAATATTAATTTGTGTAGTTTTATATAATTATATTTTATTTATTCATGAAGTACCTATAACCTACTTAAATATGTTTAAAAAAAAAACAATTTATATGATGAACTATAAGCAAGGTTTAAGTGACATAATTCAAATGTATCTTTGCGGAGAGAGGATCAAGCAATTACTAAATATTTTTAAAAAAAAGCAAACTATGTAAAACAATTAACAAATATTCTTTTCTGTGCTCAAAATTTAAAAGGTTAATGAGGATCAATCTCCCATATTTTCCATGGGTAAGCCCCTTAGGGGAAGCATTTTTTTTGCCGCTGGGCTCAAAATTTCTAAATGCGGCACTGCATCAGGGTTGAACAGTTTTATGAATTTTGTGGATGATGAGTCATGACCGATGACCACTTATAAGATAAGAGGAATATTTCAAACCTTAATTTATCCAGTTTATATTTTTACATATACACTGAAATGACTTCTTTTGAAATTAAGAAAAATGTTAGTTTACAGGAGATCCAAGATTATGTCCAAAGTATGCTATGGAATTACATGAAATTTGTGAAAATGCAATAAAAACTGAAAAGATAAAAAAATTAATCAACTATATGAAAAACTACACATCAAATCCGTTAAATACACTTTATGATGTATTAAAAGTAGCAGATGTCATTATGACACAAGTAAGAAACTCAAATAAATAGATATGAACAATTATTTAAAATTGTTGTTTACCTATTAATAATTATACTAATTGTATTGAATAACTTACATTTCATTATGACTATTTTATACATCTTTTTTATTTTTAAATATATCCATTTAATATGTTTATTTTTTTAGCGTATGGCAAACTATACAATCCCTAATTGGGCATTAGAACGGTATAAAGATATTGAAGAATATATATTATATTCTATGACAATATTAGTTGAAACAGATCAAATGAAACTTTTATATTCAGGTTATTATATTCACACGAATTACACATATTTACATTAGTAAAAATAATTATTTATTAGGTGAAATGTTAAATGATGTGTTAACGAGAATGGAAGCATCAATAAATAAATCACCAGATGCAAAAAAAATATATTTGCATGTTGGTCATGATTCGACTATAGTTCCTTTCCTGAAGACACTAAATGTAAAAAATATAACATATCCACTTTATGGAGCAGCTGTTGTAATGGAATTATATGCATCACTTTCAAATGAAACGATTGTGAAGGTAAATAATAAAATAAAATATAAATTCAATAGTAATAAATGATTAATAGTTTATTAATAAAAAAAAAAAACTAGCTATTATACAACAGAGACTATGAATGGAAAGAATCAAACATTGAGTTAATTGAATTACCAGGTTGTCCACAGCCATGTCGACTAGAAGATTTGCGCACACTCACACAACAAATGATACCTCGTAACTTAACTGAAGAATGTAAAAATTAAAAATATTATATTATAAGAAACACTGCTTAATCTTAAATCGGAATTGTGTGTACTTTTTAATTTAACATTAAATATTCAGTCTGTCTTAGAGATTGCTTCCAATCTTTCCAATAGTTGAGGATGAGTATGATGCCAAGCTGAGAATAGAGAATCATAAACTGGAAATCCTAAGTTATCATTGTGTAAACGTATTAATCCAGATTCAAGTGACTTTGCAAGTCCAAGCTTTTTAGCAAAAGCATCAGCTTGAAACTCCAATTGTCTACTAAGTGTAGTCATAGCAAATGATATAACAGTGTTGTATGGAGAAAACACATATTGAAAAATAATTGCTAGACCAATGATAACTGGATGGGCTGACTCATAAAATCCAAATGCTCGGTATAACATTGAATGGTCATACAACCATCCAAAGACAAATAACATAACAAATAAATTTACCTGAAACAAAAATGCATAGCAATATTAAACAAAAATCTACTTGTATACCATAAAGATAAAAATACCTGAGATATTATAAGATAAAATAAAATATGGTTTAGTTTCCAATGACCAAGTTCATGACCTAAGACTGCCAAAATTTCCTCATCATTCATCCCTTTTCCTTTTTCTTCGATTTTATCACCTTGAGCATTTTCGTCTATTATTGTTTTGTTATTCATAATATCTTTGCTATCTTTCAATAATGTATCATACAACACAATACGTTTGTTATTGAAAAATCCATAAAAATATGCATTGCTATGAGCTGATCGCTTAGAACCTAAAATCAAAAAGGAAGCTTATAAATTAAAAACAAATTTACAATAGTAAAAATTAATATTTTTAATACAAGACATTTTGTTTAAAAAAAACATAGTTAAATTGGTGGTGTATAATTTTTTATTATAATTTAAATAATTTACCTTCTACAATATAAATTTTGTAAAGAGGGAATTTGACTTGTTTTGCAAGCTCTTCAATTTTTGTCTTCAAAACACCATCAGGTAATGGTGTATATTTGTCAAACAATGGAGCAATAAATTCTGGATACACTGTCATGATAAACAATGAAGTTACTACAGCAAATACCCATAGCCAGATAAAGAAATAACGTCCACCCCATTTAACAATAGTTATTGCTGCCGCAGTTATTGGTAATGAAATCACTTGAACCAGTAAAAAGTTCTTAATCTTGTCTTTAACGAAGAAATTTAAATTCTAGTTAAAAATTAAAAACATTAACATTTTTATAAATAAATAAATATGTGGTATTTTAGGTATCTTATTTTGTGATTTACTTGTTTGTTAAATCCATGTTTTTCCTCAATAATAAAAGTGCTATATGCTGAGATTGGCAAAGACATTAGTGTACCCAAGGTATTCATACATAGAAGAAATACGCAACTGGTCATGATTTCACTATCATAATAACGAGTCTCAATCAAACAATATTTGCTGAAATTCCATAACAATGTGAATCCATTCAAACAGATGAAACCCTATACATTATAAGTAACAATTAAATTATTTAGTATGTTAAAATTTGAAATATATGTAATTATAAAAAAGTTAGTTAATTATATGCATAAACCTATAGATTCTAAACTCCATAAATAAAAAGAAGCTCTTTCCTCTACAAGGAAATTCATTTTTGAATTTGTCAAAAATTAAATTAGTGTAATGTAATATTTTTTCTTTTACTACTCTTTAAACATAACTTGTGGACGGCTTAATAATTTTCTAAAATACCTAAATGGAGTTTAGTTAACAGGACTTATAAAATAATAAAATACAATAAATTAAGCTCAAAAACAGCTATGTTTTGTTTATTAAAATAATCGAGTACAGTTGTACTTTAATTATTACATTATTATTAATGCCCGATGGGCAAAGAGTAGGTACAAGATAAATATTATGGTAATAACCATCATTTAAAAGTTTTAAATTAAATTATCAATGAATTATTTATATTATTGAAATAAATAGGGTATATCAATATTCATTAAAATTGTTTTATGTTAAGAAGTTAATTATGAATATACTCTTATAAAATATTATATTATTTTAAATTAATTAACCATAAATAATGATTTTTTTTATATGATAGAAATATTTTGAATAAGTATTAACACTAATAACACTGAGTACCTCCTAATACTGGAAGATAGATTAATTTTTATTAAACCTGTTTTCCATGTTTTGTGTACATCAAAATTTAAAAAAAATTGATAACTTTTCTTATCAAGAAAATTTAAACTATAATTAGTTGGATCAAAAATATAAAATACATAATTAATTATAATTTTATTTTAGACAAAAAATAATTTATTTATTAATATTTTTACTTACAGTTGAAATTATCATATGAAACCATTCTTCAGCAATACTAAAGCTATTTTTGTCGATACCATACGACTTTGCCTTGTTAAATGTTTCCACATCTAGTACACCAGTTAATCTTTCAGGTATTTTGTCTGTAGTTTTATATACACGTCTCTAAAAATGTTTTACATTAATAAGTAAGGTATTAAGTAAACATTTGTGTTGTTCGTTTTCACATTAAATGGATAATTAAAATTGTACGGAGAATTAATATAATAATAATTATGAATAGGTAGACATTTTTTCTAAAATACTGAATTTTTCAAAATGAAATAATTTACCTGTCTTAGCGTTAAGTACTGTTCCCATAGGAATTCTATCCAAGAAAAAGTTAAAACACCATAAAACACGCAAAATTCGGGTATCATGATTACAATTTGCTCGATATTTATATTAAACCAAATCAAAATGTAATAGTATAATATTTATTGAATATTTAAACACATTCGAACTGTAGTAACTCATAAATACATAAACGACATGATACTTATTAATGCCAAGAGGCAAGCAGGACAGAAATAATAGTTATAAATTTGTAAATACTAAATTACTAAATGCTAAATTGTATTATACAATATTTATACCTATTATAATTATTACTCCAAACATGAAGATAACAAACACAACAACAAAACACAAGCCGACAAACAAACGGATCATATTGGATATCAGTGTTGACGGAAATTTCTTATATTTTACACACCAACCTCAACAACACTGTATTTTGTGTAATCAATAATGATAAAGAAACTAAATTTAATATTATGATCAACTACCAGGGACGTGTATCAATACACCTTGATTATGATGATGTAGAGAAGATCCATAATAAATTCATAATCGATAATCTATAATTGATTATAATTTATAATAAACTAATGAGCCTTGAGCATAGGTACCTACCGGATTACACAACTATTTGATAGATATAAAATAGCTAGGTACTTACTAGGTGTCTATCTATATAGGTACATAACTATATAGACCATAGATGTATAATAATATGTATATCTAATAATTATGGCTTATTAAAACTGAATGGAACCATAGGCGCAATTTGGACAACTGATTTGGGAGGGCTAAATTTATAAAAGCAATACAGAGTCGCATATTTTTTGTTAAGATTTAATAATGAATATATTTTAAAATTTAGGGGGGCTTAAATAAAACTAGCTCCCCCAAATTGTGCCTATGAATGGACAATGGAACAACCAATGATGATGGACAATTGATTCAGCAATGTTAAGTTTTTTAGGATTCATTAAAACATTAAAAATTGGTAGTGCTACTAATTATTACCTACCTATTAGATATTATAAATAATAATGTAACGTTCTGGACTGCTTGGTGCCTACTACTGTAGTATAATAATAGACAAGTGGCTACCAGTACGTTAACGTTGCAGGTAGCAGACACTTCTTCAGATGTTGTAGTCGTGGTTGATAATTAAATAAGAGAAGAGTTGTTGTATAATATAATATTGTGAATTTTATTATATACACTTCGATAATTTTTCTAAGTCCAAATATTGTCGTACAGAGTGGCGTGAAGGTGCTTGCACTAATGGGTGGTAGTACACGTCTGAAAACAGACCGATTCGGGCTCCCTTATATATAAGGTTCCCCGTACCCCTCGCCTATAGATACTGTATCAAGACTCTCACGGATGTGATTTGTGTGGGCATTATTCCAGCCTACGCATTTACGACTGAACGCATTACCAAAATATGATTACTAAATTACTAGATTATTAAAATAATCATTTTACTCTTTTCCGTTTGAACTTCGCCGTGTGCCCTCAGTGTTTTCCCTGTGATTATTATAAAATAACCACCTTACTCTTTCATATTTGGATTTCGTTATGTGTGCTCGGTGTTCCTGTAAAATATTACAACCGCCTATTTTTGAACCCTATTGTCCATAATGTCTGGTTATGCCGGTCTATCGTATATTACAATGACTATGCACTCATGAAATTGGTATTATTACGTAGTAACTGGCTTACTACAATAATAATCGAACTATCAAAGTCATTGTGTAATCAACCCGTTATAAACGTTTAAGTAGTGTAGTTTATTATAGTAACCTCGTTAATGTACGACTGCACTACAGCAGCTCAAGAACCCACTTGAATTAGAAAACTATTTACAAATTAAGCCTAAGTTTAAATAATAGGCAAAAATATATGAGTTATTATTATTATCGCTAACTAGGTACATAGGTATATAGGTACACTGTACACATAGTCTCCATTTAGGTGGAGGGGGCTACAGTAGCGGATCCAGAAGTCACCCAAGGGGGAGAGCGAATTTAAAAAAATTAAATTGTCTTTTTCTTTAGCCAAATATTATAATAGAAAATAACTTTAAAAAGACAGCCCAAGGTGGGGCGAACGCCCCTTCGCCCCTCCCCCCTCGTATCCACCACTGGGGGCTACAGGGTAGCATAGGTAGGTACTAGGATATTTAGATATCTTCTTTTAATACTTAATTAAATAGTAATACTCGGGTGTAAACTATAAAAATATAAAATATTTATAGATTCCTAATAAACCACATACAACTTACCTATTGGCTATTGCCTATTATCTACCTATATAGGTAATATACTAATATTAATAGGTATCCGATTCAAATTAGGTTATTGTATATCCCTGTTCCCTATTCAGTCAAGGAGGCTTCCCCCCAAATCACCATAGTTTTCCTCTGTATTACACTGTGTTTAGCCAATTTTGGAACTTTTTGTACTTTTGCCCCCCCCCCTCCCCATTGCACTCCCAAAATGAAGCGCTGGATCCGCAGCTGTATACATTCTGGTGGCCTATTAAGAATCAACAACGAATCAACTATTCAACTATACTTGAAAATCGAAATAATAACAATAATTAATAACTACAGCAACGTCAGCAACAAGCATGAAGCAACAAATATATTATGTCTATATTATATTATATTCGCGATTGAAACTTGAAAGGAAATATATAGGTAGCACACTAGTCAATACTGATGATAAGGCTAACGGGGAACATGGTCGCCCGGCGGCCGAGGCCCGTGCTGTCTTCACTCTACTATTACTACTTTCTAGTTTCTACTTAGTTTACTTAGTCTACTTTCTAGTTTCTACTGCAAGCGGTAGTTGATACTCACGCTAAGTTTATTGTAATAGATGTTGGAGATTATATGGTCGTTCTACTGTTCTAGTCATAGTGGGGTTTTCAAAGAATCCTTACTTGGTAAACAATTAGGTAATTCCAAATAAATTAGATTTGCCTGCACCCAAAAAAAAATAAAAATTGATCAAAATATTAATGAAGATTTCCCTTTTGTATTTGTAGGCTATGAGGCTTAAATACCCACTTAATACAAAAATAATTCAAGCGATTTGTGTACTTATTAATTTAATTGAGACTAGAGAAGCTAACTTCCTTTGTACAACTCTTAATAAAACAGTTTTAAAAATAAAAAAATACGGTGTATAGAAAATGAAAATATAAATATTCAGTTAAATTTTCATGTGTATACAGTTATTCGTTTTTTTTTTTTTTAATTATAACAAAATAAATGTAATTAATTGTATTAATTTCCTACCTATTTCAACACTGTGGAATAGAACAAGCCCCTTCTTACGCACGGGCCTGATTTCCTATATATGATATATCCTATAATATCTATCCTACTAATATTACAAACACGAAAGTTTGTTTCTTTGTTACTCTTTCACGTAAAAACTACTGAATGGATTTTAATGAAACTTACAATAATATAGCTTATACATCAGTACATCACTACGTCAGAATAACACATAGGCTACAAATCATCCCCCTAGGTCGAACCAGGGGATGTGCTGAAACGGGGATTTAGAGATTTATGGTGGAAATTTTTGTTGCCATGGGTTTTAAAACTATTATAATTTATAATAATAATTATTGGTTGCCGTGAAGCCATGAAATCAGTGTATTCATTCAATGCATTTAATTTTTTTGTACTCTGTTCTGTTTTATGTATCATAATTACGTAAATATTGAGCGTATTATACTCGCATATAAGTTACGTAGGTACATGGTACATAAAACAATCACGATGCCACGTATTCGTGGACGAGGAGGAATAATTGGTCGACAGATTCGGCATTCACAATAAGTCCAACCGTTTATAGGAGGCGTTCAGTAACATTAACATACTTGGTATAACTTTGATACTTTAGAGTTAAATTACGTACAAACATCACGGGGTCCTCGATCTACCGCAGGTAGATTGCCTATCTGATAATATAGGAAGGTACTGGCGAGAATCAACATTTTTATTCCGGGCAACGGAAAAGTTAAGATACATTTTGAACACCATACACTGAATATTAAATAACGAATTGAACAAAGTTTGAATCATATTGAGTTGATACATTTAACGGGTAACGAAGTGCACGGGATCAGCTGGCATATAATATATAGATTATAGATGAATTAATTAATTTTAAAATAATTTCATCAGCAGCAGCAGCTGCCACAGCATAGGCCAATCAACTATTAATAACTACGTAGTTCAGTGGCGTATATAGAAATAATTTTCGGGGTGGGCTATAATCGATAGAAGGAAACTAGGAAGTGATTTATTACTTAGAGGCTACTATATATACTATATACCTATATAATTTAACGGTTTCTATAAATATATTCGTATTTGTTATTAAAGCCTGTAATTTCGGGGGGGGGGGCTGCAGCCCACCAGGCCAACCCCCTATATACGCCACTGACCTAGCACGGTCTTAAAATAATATAGGTACTAGGTAGGTCTACATGCCACAGGCTATTATGTGGATATACCGTAGCACGGTGTACGGTAGTAAATTATCGTAGCATTTGGCCAGCCTGTGCGGCCGATGACGTCGGCCGTGTGTTAAAACCCGCTGCCTCCCTATATCGGCCGACAGTATAAAAGGAGTCGCAGCACATGGTGAAACTTGGGTTCTTTCGCACGAGAAACCCCACACGTCCGGCCGTCCTGTACTACTGGCTACTGCTGCAGCTGTCGCGGTCGTGTTGCTTCGTCCGTTGGTTTTTCAACATTAAAATAAAATATCACCTCTTCTCCGTGCTCGCCGCCGCAATCCGTACACAACACGGCAACACAATTAATTAAAATCCCAGACTTACGGACGTTGCTGTTTCCATTGGCCCTTCAAACATGTCGTTATCCCAATCGTCTGTGGTAAGTAATACTTCTTACTCGATACGTGTGGGTACGTCGCTACACGCTCGCAATAATTTACAATAATATTATATAGTGTCGTCAAGTGAGGAGCCGACACTTGGCCATGGCCTGAACCGTATTTTTTGTAAAAGGTAAAACGGCGTGTTGCCACATATGCACTGTGTCACACTCGAATATTTCGGTCACATAATAATTAATTAATATGATAATAACGGATTGAGTGTTTATTATATTAATTAGTTTCGTCGTTGGGCGGTCGTAGGTAATAGAGTAAAAAGAGTTTCATTCTTCACGGCAGCAAAACACTGACTATTACTTCCATATGGTGATGATTTGGTCATTATACTAGGCAAATTTGTGACTCACATCTAAAGGTTAATTTTGTAGGTCATTAAATTGAATTATTTATACATTAGTACCTAGTCATTTTTCTATGATGTACCCTTTAAGTAGGTACCTACATTTTTTAATGATCATTATTATTAGATATTATGTTATTCTGTGAGTATGAGGACTACCACTATACCATGGTGTCTATAAATTATAATATGAGCAATGAGCCATTATAAAATGTTCAGGATTTATTTTAATTTCAATTTCCCTAGTCTTTATTTTTGAATATCATGTAATTATTATTATTATTATTATTATTATTATGTACCTATATCCTATTAAAAAGTTAATATCATAAATTATAAGTAAAGCCATAAATGCGTTAAAATTAAAAAATCTAAACATTTATATTCAAAAATAATGAAAACAATAAAAAATGTATTGAATGTACTTGGATTTTTTTAAATATATAGTTCAAATTTTACTCAAGTTCAAGAACCTTTAGTCAGAGATATAATAATTGATTACCCAATTATATTTCTTAAATAATAATTTGTAATATAGGTAAATTGTCATTACATGAATGATCTAACACAAAATAACGGTATAAATATTATTGCAATACTTTATCGTTCTTATTATATTAATTATGTATATACTTTTATTTTATTTTTTACTTTGTAGACAAAGTGAAATACATAATTTTAACAAGATTCTAATTTGTAAATATAAAACCAAGGCTGGGCAAGTTAATGATTTTTTTTGACATGAAAACAAAATAGATTGAAATAGTGGAATTATAATAAAATTAAAAAAAAACAAAATTTATTAACTTAACTTATTTCTTTAAATGAAAAATTAATTCGTTAATTTCACGTTAATTAAAAAAGGAATTTAGTAAGTTAATAGTTAAATTAAATGAAAAGCCAAAAGTAACTAGTTAAGTTAAAAAGTTAAAATTAAATTAACTTTTTAACTTGTTAATGCCCAGCTTTGTATAAAACACATTTTGAAGTACTAAAATGGATACAATTGTTTGAAATATTATATTTTCTCAGATTCTACCTACAATTTTTCTAGTTCACCAAACATTTACAATTCTAATAAGGTTATTGATTTTGATTTATGTATTTATCCGTTAAGCTTATTATTTATTTGGCTCATTTTTTATTATCTAACTCAATTAATTTTGATTTATTATCAACAAAGCAGCACAGATTATATAAAACTTTTATAATATTTGATCTAATTTTATGCAATCTGTGATGACAGTTTGAGATAACAAAATTAAAGTTTTTTTCGCAATTATTAATAAGTTTATTGTAACTTATTCATTATTATGAAATAAATTAATATTACCTACCTATTTTAAATTTGAAAGTTAATTTTATGTCTATAAAAGTTGTTTTTTTTTAAATAGATGTATGAAGTGTGTTTTAAAATTGGAAAAAATCACATTTTTAAGGAATTAATATTACATTTTATGACATAATCTATGAACAAAATGAATTTTTCTGCTAGCATCAATTGTATTGTTAGGTAAATTATACAATATAAACATTAAATCATGATAAGACTGGACTTTTTATGTTTTTAATAAATTGTATATTTTCTTGTGTAACCATAATATATAAAACCTCTGTTATCTGTCTGCATATCTAATGTCTAGTATTCTAGTCCTACCTATTGTGAGAATTATTATTACCTGTCTTAAAGTCATACCTTAGGTATATGTTGTTAAGTGTTTTGTCTACCTTTTTTATGTCAAGGCAGTTTTTTTATTGGTTAGAATGTGATTAGCCTGTTATGATAAATTTTTCATAGCAAGTTTTGTTTTTTTCCTACATTAAAATTCAATTCATACCTAAAATGTGACAAGTTGAATACTGAAAATTGAATAATGTTTTTGTATTATGATATAGGTACACAAGTACCTAACTAATGTTGCAAACTATTATTTTTATACACACACAGGGATACCACTTTATTTTACTTTGCCTGAAAATATGTTTTTTTTTTATTCTTAATTAACATTGGTGACATTGGCTATTAGTTACAATTTTGTGTCTATTTTAACCACAGCATATTACCATATCCATAGGTAGATGTTTTAATTTTCAAAAATTAATAGTTTGTATATTCATTTAAACAAATAATCATTATTTATTTTAGATGAAATTATACCAATCCGTAATTGAAGATACAATAAATAGCTCTCGAGAATTTTTTGCGGAAGAAGGTATTGACGATCAAATTTTATTGGAATTGCGTCAATCATGGGAATCTAAAGTAATGGCCAGTAAAGCAGTTGATGCACCACCTCCTCAAGAAGTGGCTCAACTTCCTAAAACTGTTACCTCAACTGTTGTTAAACAAACTAAAAGTCAATATGCTCCTACTATAGTCAGTAAGTATTTTTGTTAAATCATTAATAAATATTCTTTCTAAATGTTTTTAGATTTAAGTGTTATAGTTTTTTATATCCTCAATTATTATTTTTAGATAACTCAGTTCAGCAATTAAAAATGGTCCAACAACAAAAAATACAACAGCAACAACAGCAGCAACAACAGCAGCAACATCAGCAACCACTTCAGCCACAGCAGCAGCAACAACTACCACAGCAGCAACAACTACCACAGCAGCAACAACTACCACAGCAGCAGCAACAGAAGCAGCAGCAGCAGTTGCAGCTGCAGAAGCAGCCACAGCAACAACAGCCACAACAACTACAACAACAGCAACAGAATACTCTGGTTTTACCTGCAGATTATGCAAACAAATATGTACCTATTCAAATAACCTTACCAGCTCAGACAGGTTCCCAAGAAACGGGTTCTAGAATTCTTTCAATTCAAGTTCCAAGTTCTGCCATACAAGGTTGGTTGTATATTTATGTTAAAATATTCTTTCTAATAATTTAAATGCTGTTACTTATCATTGTTTTAAATGTTTGTAGGAAATATGCTACAGAGTATACTTAGTGGTCCAGTAATAACTAATAGTATGGCAATGGCTACTCCGTTAGCTACATCTTTTTTACAACAGCATGTCAATAATGTTCTTGCTGCTCAATCAATTTCAAGTAAACTATTAATTTAGAATTTTTTTTTTTTTTTTGTCATAATCTTATATGTATTTTTATAATTATTAGGTGTTCAAACTGTTGTTCAACCAGAATTTTTATCAGATGTACGAACTACACAGCAACAGCAACAGCAACAGCAACAGCAGCAGCAGCAACTTCAACAAAATAATCAATCCTTTATTAGTGGGAATGTAACTGGTGGTGTTAAAAGAACTATTGCTCAGATAGACGGAGCTAATGATTCTTCAACTTCAGATGATGACGATGATGATGACGATGATATAGATGATGATATTGGTGATAACGATGACGATGATGATGAAGATGATGACAAAGATCAGAATAGTGCTTCTGATGCTGTAAGCATGAATAGTATAAATAAATAAATAGCTGAAATCTATTGAAGTTTAATAAATTATACATTTTATTTTTAACAAATTATGAATAAAAGGCTTTTGAAACTATCATATGGAAATTAACTATGTTTAATTATGTATTGGTTATTTATGTGTTCGGGTCAAATCATTGAAGGAAATTTATATTATCATTTATTTATATTATTATTATTCAATGAATTCAAAAGTTAAAAACTACAACTGTAATAATAATTGTAAGACATTAATTTTGAAATCATCATCATTCATAATTTTAAATTTAATATAAATTAAAATAAGATAAATATTTGATTTAGTACATTGATTATGTACTTAATTTGATAGTTATGCACTATGTATAGTGTTAGTATATTGATAAAGCTATTTTTTACGTGGCATACTATATTGATCTTGCGTACAATCAATAATGCATTGTGCTTTAAATACAATAGCAGTTTTAAATAATGGTTTCTTTTAGTAAAATATATTAAAATATTACTGTATTATATGTTGATGGTCTTATATTTTAAATGTACAAGTATATTTTGTTTTGTAGGAGCCATTAAATTCTGGTGATGATGTAAGTGACATTGACAATGGTGAATTATTTGAAACTGAAAATGTTATTGTTTGCCAATATGATAAGGTAAATGTAATGATAAATGTATTAAAGGGATCGGTGGCTACAGTTAATAAAGCCAAAACATACTAATCTTTTAATTATCATACTGATTGGATGATGCGATAATACTATTTTAAACTGTTTTTAATTTGTTATTATGTCTACTTGAAATTAGTCAGTCAACTCCCCCCCGCCCACCAATAACTCTAAATTTCGTTAGAATATTTTGAAATTTCCTAATTTTCAAATGTTGATTATTTGGATATTAGATTAGAAATTTTAAAATTTGGGCTGGCCAATCTCAAGTAGACATAACAAATTCAACTGATATGTCATCCCATTATTAGGTTTGTCAGTAGGATGTACAAAAAGTACATACAAATGAGCATAAATTGTTTACCGTTAACGTGCTCAACACTGAGGCCGTGACTTATACATGCGTGTGTGGGAGTATTCCACCATTTGTTTTTTACAAAGTCGCACACACTAACGGTCACTTACTATACAAACATTTACAAGAATCACATGCCTGCAATTTGAAAATTGCCTATTGAACTTCATAATAACTGTCTGCCACCAATCCCTTAATAGTTAAAAATAATATACAATCAAGAATAATTTTCCCCAAATTAAATGTGATTTTGTTTGTATTTATTGTTTAAACTACAATTTTTCATCCAGAAATTTACAAATTAAGTGAGCATAATATGTTTTTATTTGTTATTGTAGATTACTCGTAGCAGGAATAAATGGAAACTTTATTTTAAAGACGGTATAATGAGTTTAAATGGTTATGACTATGTCTTCCAAAAAGCAACTGGTGATGCTGAGTGGTAACAGGTGATATATTTTGTGTTATAGTTACAAAGGATATTAAGTATTCTGTATGAATTGATTTTATGTATTAAATGAATTGTTCTCAAGTCTTCTTTAATGTATAAAAACTAAAAAGACTAGATTTTTAAGTAAATTCCCAAATAATTAAATGTACATACAATTTGTCATATTTATTTTTGAACATGTGGAGGTATTATATATTTACAATCAATAAAGCTCCCTATCAATTTAGTTTGGATAACAGTATGTAATATATTTATATTTTTAATTATTTAGTCATTTATTGGTAATATCAGTAATTTGTATATATTTTTTGTTTAAAATATGGACAAATAGCCCAATAGTAAACAATTACAATAATATTATTTATCAAATCTTAAATTAACATTAAGAAAGAAAGTAAAAAGAATTAAGAATGAATAGCATTAAGAACATCAGAAAGACTGTTTTACATTAATAATCGGCACTACCCTTACTATATTGATCAGCCGCATAGTTAGTAGTGAATGCAACTGGTACTGTGAAAGGATATTTCTTATGTGAAGAAAAAGAACTTTAAAATTAATCAGTTAAAGAGTATAGTGCTGGCTCTAATTCTGTACCGGCTGGTTTCTAATGATAAATGCAACATGAAACCACTTAACTTGCTCTATTATCGTTGTATAATTTCCAGTGCAATTAACTGTAAAATCAACCTGATGGTTATATAAAAATGAAAAATATACATAATAAGTATTAATAACATTAATGCAACTATTTTTTCTAAAAAAGATATATTTTTAATTGATAATATTTATTATTGAAATTGGTTTTACTAATATAAATCATTATAAAAGACTGCTATAAAAATATAATTTATTATACACAAAATATTGTTAAATTGGATTTGTTATAATTGTAAAATTTTATATTTATTTTCAAAAAACCGTAAGAAGTACCTAATTTAATTTTAAATAAAAACAAAATACATAAAAAAATATTTATGTATTAAATAATATATCACGTTATAATTTCATACTTGTTTGATGAATGTATTGATTTTACAATGATGTGTTATTTGTGTCCCACTATCTTTTCGTATAGTAAAAATTCTTTGATTTTTTACATTGTCATCTTTTCAAGTATGAAAGTAAAACTAGTTGGTAATTTAGTTTTTTTGTGGGGGGAGTCCTGTAGGGTAAGAAGTTAAAAATACCTAGTATCCAAAAGCGTCGAGAAAAACCAAATTAAGGAAAACCTGGAATTTTTACACAAAACCAGTTTTCGACTAAATTAATTTAAATTTATTGGTGTAACTCAAAATCGAGTAACCATAGATACTTTAAATTTCCAGTAAATGTGTTTATACGACAATTCTCTTACATGATAAAATTTAAAAATATTTTGCCTCAACTAATTATGGATATAAGTGAGATTTTAAATTTGTTTTATAAATGATATAAAGAAATTATTTTGTTGGGTTAAAAAGCTTAAACATTTAACACAAGGTTCCTCATAATTTGTTATGATATCATTTGAAAATTAATAAATATATGCACATTTTTTTCTTTTAAACATCTAAAGTTCAAGTTTTGACAACATTTATTAAAATCTTGAACATTTGCAAGTTATTTTGTAATTAAAAATGTATAAAATGTTTGAATTTATTGAAAATTAAAAACAAGGTTTTTTATAAGTAGTTCATTTTTGTAACCAAAAAATATATAAACGCAGTTTTTTCATAGATACCTAAATTAGATATTTAAACAAAGAACAAACATTTTAGTAATTTTGTTGTAATTTAAAAATATTTTATCGTATATCACAACTAATAATTACAATTTTAAAATGCAATTCATTAGGCAAAAATGTATTAAACCTACTGTATTACGATGAATGTCTAATAGTAAAATATATTACATTAATAACAATAATATCATAAAAATAAAATGCACCTACTTATAGTTAGTGTTAAGTAATATAAGCTCTACTTTTGGTAATTTTATAAATTCACCCCTCAAAATGTTTCCGCCAGTACTTAAACAGAGTAT